>CAJNIZ010045280.1:0-10916 GCA_905231905.1 Symbiodinium pilosum | reverse complement strand
TGGGAAACCCCCATATACATGTATACATTTATTCTTGTTAAGCACCCCATGCCTGCCCATATATTGGCCCTCCGTATCTGGGAGTTTGGATTTGGTTTACTTGAGCGGCCTAAACCCTAAACCCTAAACCTTAAACCCTAAACCTTAAACCCTAAACCCCTAAACCCTAAACCCTAAGCCCTCCCGCCTCCCAGGAGTGTCTCAGGCGGCCCTTGGCGTTGTTTAGGGTTTAGGGCCCTGGCCGAGTCAGGATTCAGGCCTAAGGACTTAGGATATAACCCTCATACAACCCTAATATAACCCCAACATAACCCCAATATTACCCTAATATAATATAGTAGTTTCCATTTTCTTTTCCATAAAAAGGGGTGGGGTTTGAGATTGAGGGTTGAGTGTGTAGGGGGGGCCTCAGCATCCTTGGTTTAAGGATTTTAGGGTTTAGGGTTTAAGATATATAGGGTTTAGGGGTTTAGGGTTTAAGATATATAGGGTTTAGGGGTTTAGGTTTAGGATTTAAGGGTTTAGGTTTAGGATTTAGGGTTTAGGATGCAGGGTTACGACCTTAACTTGATCAACCCTCTTATCGCGCCTCTCAGCCTGCGAATGACCTTAGAAGAGTTCTTTTTTAAATGGGGATACGAACCCAGACCCGTGATGAATAAACCCCCGCCCCTTGATAGGGAGTACAATAGGAATCCTAATATTCAGGCCCGTAAAAGGAGGGGGTTTATGACTCATGTATCTTCAAAATACACTCCCGGAAACTAACATGGAAACCCAAAAAGGGCCCTATAAAGACTACAGTCCTTCTAAAAGGGGGCTTTATGGGTTTCCATGTTAGTTTGGGGGAGTGTACTCTTTTGAACAAAGAAAGATAGTCTCCTCTAGGCTACAGCATGTTCAGCTACCCGGAAGCATTACCCACGTGCCTTAGCCCAAAACCCCAAACAAGCCCCAAACCCCAAGGCATCGGGCTACACGCTGCTGTGGCACTTTCATCAGAGGCACAAGTGCATGTTTTCAGATGGATGCTTTTGAAAATTACACCCACTCCAAGGCTCTTGAACCCTTAATGCCCAAAAAAGGAGCCTCAGGGCAAAGCCAAAATCCCAGCGGAACTCCCCAATATCTCCTTATGATGAATTCCCTAAGGCCTAGGGTCCCTGACAGTGCCCCATTTTGAGAAGTTATCTGTCCCAAATGAACTGGACAAGAACCTCTTATAGGTTGAGTGTAGAGAAGTTAGGTGGCAGTTCTCAGGCATGCAGGGTAAACATGTGGGATTTTAAGTTGGGAGAGTTTTAGGAAATCAGGGTCCTTCATGTAGTGGCTTCATATTATTGTCAAGAGCTCCGATGTTTCTGGTCGCTTTTTTGCGGTCTGACTTTTGGTAGCTACTTTGAAGCAATCTTCTCACCGCTTCGCACGTATACCGGTTTTCTTTGCTTATTGCCACCTTCTGAGATGTCCTGGTACATGCCCCTCAGGCTATTGTGTTTGATTAGGCCAGGGCGGGGTGTTACGCCCCTATCGCTGATGTTCGTACTTCTCAAGTGTTTACAGAACTTCTACTGCTGGCAGTCGTCGTGTCGATTGAAATTACTACATAACTGCACAATGTGATGTTCCTTCGTGGGTCGGACTAGTAAACTCCAAATCCTAATCTCTAAACCCCAAACCCTAAACCCTAAACTGCAGACGACCTTTGCTCCACCCCCAAAGCAAATTCCTTAGCTTTTGTTCCTAAACCCAAACCAACCCGATGTTTCCAACTTGGACTTTTTCTTTTCAAGTGGGATCTGGTGACCCCAATCCCCCAAAATGTGGACCCTGCAACTATCAAAGGACAAGAGTCCTAAACCCAAATTCCTAAACCCTAAACCCTAAACCCTAATTCCTAAACCCTAAACCCTAAGCCCTAAACCCTAAACCCTAATTCCTAAACCCTAAACCCTACTTTTGGAGTTTGGGTGGCCAAAAGCCTTCTTATTGCCTGATATAAGCCTGAGGGCCTGAGGGCTTAGGATTTGGGGGTTTCCCAAAATTAGGGGTACCCTTTTTGGGGGTCCCTATAATAAGGACTATAGTATAGTGGGGTTCATATTGGGGTCCCCTATTTTGGGAAACTACCATTAGGGTGTGGGATGTCCATTTCACGGTCTAGTTTCTTTTTCGGTTTGGGTTGCTAAAGCCCCAAACCCTACAAGCCCTCAACCTTAAATGCTTAGCCTCATATTCTAAGCCCTGTATCATTCTTTTAATAGCCATGCTCTTGCCCATTTGATTCTAAATTTCTTTGGGGGGTTAGGGTTCCCAACATCCTCTTATGTTCCCTTCTGCGTAGGTGGTGGTTTTTGCGGGCGTGCGCTCTGCGGAAGATGCAGACGCTCAGCATGCTACACCATGAGGCTCATGTGCGAACGTTTATGGAAGTCCCCATATACAAAAAAATGTTATAACATTGAACTTTACATATACATACAACGTCAGGACCCAGAAGCTGTCAAGAAGACAGACACAGGGTTTAGGGCTTAGGGTTTAGGGGCTTAGGGTTTAGGGGATCCTGCAACAGCAATGCAAGTTTTGAGTTTTTGGAATGTGTTGACGTCCAGGCTCTGGAGAGTCTGTATTGGTTCAAAAGTTTTTTGTTCGATAGCTGCTTGTAGAGTAGACGCATCCCTAAACCTAAACCCTAAACCCAAACCCCAAACCCCTAAACCCTAAACCCTAAACCCTAACCCACCCTAAACCGAAAAGCCTTTTCCAAAGTCGCTTGAGGTTGAAGTTGCCCAGCTGGCCCCCTAAGACCTAAAACCGACTTTGGCTTGGAGTTCCCCATCGGCAACTTCCGCCTCTAATGAGGTTTAGGGGTTTTAGGGCTTAGGGTTTAGGGTTTAGGGGTTTTAGGGCTTAGGGTTTAGGTTTAGGGGTTTTAGGGCTTAAGGGTTTTGGGACTTCTAATATTCTGGTTTAGGGTCGAGGGCTTTGGGCTTAGAATCTAGGATTTAGCTTTTTTAGGGCTTTGGCTCATTTTCCTTACGGTATCTGTAGGGGTTTAGGAAATGTCCTCACAGGGCTTTTCTAGAATTGGGATTCGTAGTTCAACCGGCAGCGCTTGAACCTTGAGTTTGCATCACGGTTCGGGCTCGAACCGCCCGTTCTTGAACTTAACGGCTGCGGTCCTTGGCTTGAGGGTTTTAGGGTTTTAAGGGTTAAACTGTTGGGGTTCAGAGTTCAGGGTTTAGGGTTTGAATCGCAGCAGCTTGAATCGCGCCGCGCACGCCGGCATTTGAATCGTGAGTGCTCGAATCGCAGTGCCGAAAACTTTCATGCCTTCAGCAAGAGGGGCATGAGGCTTGCATGTGAGCTATAGTCTAAATTCCTCAAAGGGGGTTATATATAGGGATTATATAGGGGAAGGTTATATGCCTTATTAAGGGATACTAGGAGTTTAGACCCTAAACCCTAAACCCCTGAACCCTACACTATGCGGGCTTCTATAACCCTATGATATAGGGGTTAGCTCATGTCACTTGGAGGATAGGGATCCTAAAGCATATACCAGGAACCATTGCCCTCACGATTCGGAAAGACCGTGGGGCACACAAACCCTTTGACCCACCTCGGTGTAGGGTTTCAGGATTTAGTGAGGGTTTAGGGCTACACCTCAAAACCACACGTCCGCAATCGCAAAACCCGAATCTGGAAGCTTCTCAACATCATCCCAAGACACTCCTCCCGCCCTAATTTATAATATTAAGCCCCCGCACCATCCCTAATAATAAATATTCCCAATATAGTAAAATGTACCGCAATGAGGAGTGTTGAATATTGGGGGGGAGGGATGGGTAGGGGACTTTAATAGTAGGAGGAGGTTATAGGGTCCAGGGACGCCCCGATTTTTAGAAGCCCCACGCGCAAAACTCTGGAACTCTGAAACGCGCATCCCGAAACTGTAATCCTAATCCCTAGAATCCTATGCGTCCCCAGAATCCCCTTTTCAGGCCCAATTTCAGGCACCCCAAATTTGTGCGATTTTACAGCTTAAACCTATCGAAGCTTAGGAGCGGCTGAAGAAGAAGCACCCGAAGCTGCGACCTGTTGTGATGGATGTCACCAGCATCGACCAGGTGGTTGGGATATATTTTTTGTTCAAAGGGTTTTGGGCCGGTTTTGGGCTTAAGGTTTAGGGTTTAGGGACAATGGAAGAATTGGAAGCTGCGAACGTATGTAGGGTTTACTAGGGCTTAAGATATATTCGCCCCTGAGAATGGAGAATCAAATGGAAAGGGACATGGAACATTACAAACCCTGAGCCAAGGTGATTTAGCTCTGGTTAGCAGGGTATGGAGGTATGGAAAAAGAAAATAGAAACTGCCACTATCTAGGGTTTTAGAGTCTCAGAGGGTTCAGGGTCTAGAACTTCCATTTTGAAGGTTTACGGCTTAACTGTGGGGTTCAGGGTTCAGGCATTATAGGGATTTGGGCCAGGGTGTAGGTTTCAGGGCGACATGTTTGGCAGTAGGTTAATTAGGCTTCGGATATACTGGGCACTAGATTGTATGGCACATGCGCTGCCGATAGTTGAAGGTATAGGGTTCAACGAGCTTGAGGAGTTGTTGAAACCTTAGAAAAGCATCCAAAACAAGTGTACTGAGGCCTTTGTGTTGGAGATTTCCTCAAACGGTTGGCCCTAGCGTTTTCTATGTTCTTACTTGGACCCTGAGCCCTTGGATGTAGGAAGTGAGACTGCGCAGTTCGGGCTTGGTGGTTTCCATTATCAACATGTCATGTAGAGTTTTTAAGTTATTTGCAGCTAGTGGGACATAACAGGATGGAATGTATGGGTTGTGGTTGTTGTTGTCTAGTTCGCCCGGGATCAGTACGTGAACCACATTTCGCTCTGAGCTTTAATTTAAGAATCTCGGTCGGTCACAGAGCTTTTTTAAGGGCCATCCTCCTTATGACAATGTTGTGGAGCCATGGCGTACCGTTTCGCAATGGAGCTGACATGTTCTGAGGGCTTTCTCTGATAGGTTCTTAGTAGGCAACAAGGGAATATAATCCATATATCGTCACTATGGTCTATTCCACTGTTCCCTACTAAACCCCCCAGTGGAAATGAAGCTGGCTACGCCGCACGGCGCCGCGAGTTACTTCTGTAAGCCGAGCTTTCCGTGACTTTGGTTTGCACAAAACTGCACCTATGATGGCGCAATAGGCTGGGTTGGAAGCGGAGGCTTCGCGCCACAGCATACGCACTTGGCTTGTTAGAGAGTGTTGGCCCAAGAAGCCCTTGAAGCTAAAACCTAAGCCTCAGCCTTAAACCCTGAACGGTAAAGTCGTCTGCTTTTGTCTCCATAAGCGTGTGGGGGGATTCCTACTGCAAGGCGCTGTATCCTTCGGCTCTAAATCCCCAAGCAGGAAGGTTCAGGTATCCAAAACATTGCTGATTACAGCATTTGTGACCTGAAGCCCGATTGTTTGAGTCCTTGGACTCTTGGGTATGGGGGCAGGTTTAGGGTTCCTAAACCCATAACCCTTAAACCTTAAACCCCAAAACCGTATGGCTTGAGGTTTCCGAGCTTCCGTGTTCTTTCAGCTTCACAGTTGTAAGGACAACTGCGGAGCGATAGGGTGGATCTTAAAAACCCGCAGGACTCGCATGACCCTGGGTACCTCATACCTTGGGAATTACGGTATTGTAGTATATCAAGGTCATGCAGAATGTTTAATACATATCAACAGTATCATTTGTCCCATTTTATATACTACACCCCAGGAAGCCGAAACGCCTTAGCTGGGTTGCAGTTAAGGAACTTAGATAAGAATACCAAAATGATACGCAAAACCTAATTATTTGCTATATTATATACCCATATCATGGTAGCTCGATTCAAGTTCTTTACCAGCAACCCAGTTACTACTATGGGCTATTAGACCTTAAAGATCCCCATTAGGACCCCATTTAGGGTAGATTTTTAAACCCTAAACCCCCCTGAAGGGCTAATGGCCCACAGTGGTAGCTTATGACTCAGGGGGATTTGATTCTCCATTCCACCCCAAAGCCTAAAGCCTACACATCCTGGAGCTCGAATCTGTGAAGAAGGAGGTCTATTAGGGTTTAGGGTTTAGGGTTTAGGGTTTAGGGTAGTCTATTTCAGGTATTTCATACTGTATCTATACAAGGAACCTGGTTTCCATTTCATTTCCCCATTTTCTTCATGCTAGTTATTCTCCATTGTTGGGGGCAATATCCCTTAACCCTAAACCCTAAGCTATAAATCCTGCAGGTCGAGGTTGCGAAGAACGAGGTGGCGGCTGCGCTGGCGGCCGAGGATTTGCCTTCCGACGGTCAAGAGACGAGAGGTTCTTAAAAGAATCAGGGTTTAGAGTTTAAGGGTTCAGAGTTCAGGGTTTAAGGGTTTAGGGTTTGGGGTTTAGAGTTCAGGGTTGAGGGTATGGGGTTTAGGGCTTAGCGCGTAGGATTTAGGGCTTAGGGTACATGCAGCAGGTTTCAGGGTTTAGGATTTATGGGGTTTAGGGCAGGGGGACCCCTGTACCTATATCCTTAGGCATTTTTTGTTTTTGTCATAGTGGAGAGAACCCTAAGGAACCATGAAACAGAATATTGAAGAGGTTTACTGTAGGTCTATGGGCATTGCAGAACATAGACCCCACAATATGATATTCCTTGTCTAGGGACACACCAAATGGTATATGCTAATACTGGTGAGGAAAATGGAAATTACTTTGATACTCAGGGCTTTGGGTTTAGGGTCAGAGGACCGTGGCAAGCAGGATAATAACAGGGAGAGTTAGGACATATCGTTTCATCTCTACCACTCGAGCTATCGCCAAAATCATGATTCTGCTATAGAGTCCTTAGAGCTTACGACTTCTTCTGGTTGATAGGGTTGAGAGTGTTTAGGGTTTATCGGCTTGATACCGCTCAGGGTGTTTAGGATTGCTAGGGTGTTGAGAGTTTGGGGTGGATAAGCCTGAGGGTTTTTAGTGTGGGGTTGATAGATAGTCCCATGTATCCCCGAAGTCCCCAAAGGGCCCCTCCGTTTTTGCTAAGCCCCAGTGCAATACTTCTGGACTCAAATAACCTTCTGGGAGTGGATCCCAGTTTTCCTTTCTACAAAACACCGCTAGGATAGTAAAAGTAGTAGCTGGCAGAATTGTGTTCAGGCCTCTACGCTCTGCAATGTACAGCTGGAGGGCCTGAAGAACAGGGCGCAGCATGCAGTGCGCCTATGGTAAATGCAAGGCGATCCGGCGGGTGCAAAGCCTGCCATCCAGCGCTACAGCTCCATAGCACACATGTCATTGCGCAAGAGCAGCACTCGGCACGCCTCACTTCCTCCATGTTCGAGAAGCCCTCCAAACCCAGCCGCCTACCCTCGACTTGCCGCAATGGCAGAGGAGTGGCTCCCAGAGACGCATGCGGAGTGGAAGAACCTTGACGCGGAGCACATGTGCACCCAAGGGTGCGTGTGTGAAGCGTGTGCTCGCACAATCCCTCCGTCGCAGCAGAAGGCAGCGGGTCATTTGACCGTACTTGAGACGCTGATTGCATCAGTGCTACCTATTCAGCAAGAATTGGTCCTGCACCTGATATGCGCCAACCTCTCAAACCTTCAAAGTTTCTGGGGATTTCCCTAAACGGGTCCCTATAGTTGGGTTGCTTTTGCAACACGGGTCTTATACAATGTCTTCATTCTCGAACAGTAATTTAGGCCAAGTCCCACGTGCTTTCCCGCAACCCTATGCGTAGTCATGTGTTCTCAGCAAGAGGCCCTAATCCTCGCCCAACCCTGCAATCCAAACCTAAAACCCTACACTCTAGGCCCTGAACTCTGGCCCTAGGTCCTACATTTTCTGGCAGTTTCCATTTTCCAGTGTCCCTATTTAGGTCCTTTCAGCTAACATCTTGGGAAACCCTAAAACCTAAACCCTGTGACCCCTAATCCAGACCCGTGATTAATAAACCCCCCTCACCTTTGTAGGGATTCTAGTAGGGATCCATTTTTTTAATAGTTAGGCCCGTAAAAGGAGGGGGTTTATTAATCCTAGCCTCTAAACCCTAAACTCTAAATAGCAGTTTCCATTTTCTTTTCCATGATCCCCATATACACCCTATATAATCCCTATTAATCACGGGTCTAACTTAGGGGAATACATTAGTCTTGAGTGCATGTGGCCTAAGGCAGCTCGTGGGCTTAGTCAATAACGCTGGCATCTCCAGGCAGCTTGATCAGGGGGTTTGGGTTTAGGGGTTTAGGGGTTTGGGGTTGTAGGTTTAGGGTTTAGGGATTTAGGGATTGAGGGTTTAGTGGTTTAGTGTTTAGGGGTTTGGGGTTGTAGGTTTAGGGTTTAGGGATTTATGGATTGAGGGTTTAGTGGTTTAGTGTTTAGGGGTTTGGGGTTGTAGGTTTAGGGTTTAGGAATTTAGGGATTTCAGGGTTTAGGGGTTTAGGGTTTAGGGGTGGGGGTGTGGGGGTTTGGGGTTTTAGGTTTTAGGGTTTAGGAGTTAGGGGTTCGGGGGTTTTAGGTTTTAGGGCTCATGGTTGAGGAGGTTCAGGATGCTTAGGCACTAACAGACTAATGCAACATCAATAACTGATAATGGTGAACCAAATGGAAATGAACATCAAATGCCATCTGGGATTGATGTATGTATATGGTTGCTGTATTGTTGGGAAGTCTGGAAAATGGCCAGTATCATCTTCAGGTCTACGTGAGCCACCCTTCCCTTAACCACGCAAGAAACTTAGGACCATATTGCTGATAAGCATTCAGGCCCCTACATGTGCATGGACAGAACTTGGAGATTTGTGCTACGAGTTTGAGAAGTTACGGTTTAGATTTGGGGGCATAGGTTTGGGAGATAGGGGCTTAGAGTTCGGAAGTTGATTATAGGGTGTTTAAACCTTGGTTTAGGGTTAAGCCCTAAGACTAAACTCAAGGCGTGGTGTTCGAGAGCTGCACAGATGGGGAGGGAGCTTGGAAGGCAAGGGATGTATGAGATGATGTGGGGATTTTTGGCCAACTTCTCTCTCTACAAATGAATGCCGGAGACGTTTCTGCAGAAGTAAGTAGTTATTATTGTTTGAACAAGCTTTAAACCTCAACCCCTTCACAGCTTTGGTAACCACAGCCCCCAGAACTTGTCAGAGTCATATGATAGGCATACAATCCTCATTTTGGGGTTTGGGTTAGGTAGCCCAAATCCGTTTGCTTGTGTTGAGGAGCTGTCTTGTTTTCCTTCAAGCCATCTACGGTTCCCCTGGTTGAATTGAAGCCAACCTGTTACCCAATCTCAGGTCCTGGTTGAGAAGACATAGGCGTTTGTCAACATTGTCGCAAAATCATCCCTAATCAGTAAGGACTGCTCATAACCCCCTCATGATTCCTTTCTATCCCTAGGGTCCACAGGGGCCACTTTTGTAGGCCTGAGAGCGCGTTGTCAGGTCCCACCAGGACAGAATGTGGGTTTAGGGTTTCGGGCAATCATGGTCCTGCAGCCTAGGCATCTCATTTTCCAGTACGAAAACCTGGAGGACATTCCTGTCTGGTTCAGGGTTTAAGGTTCAGCGTTTAGGGTCATGGTGTAACCTTCAACTTTACAGGGCGAAAGCCGAACGGGCTGTACTTTCGAGCTATCCTGCGCCTTCTGTGGTTGTCTCCAATCCCGTTTGATGATCCTTTGCTCCCACCCAGAACCGACCATGTGCAGGATAACGATTACCAAAACGTTCTATCATTCGTGCCCTGCTGTGTATTTCCAAACATGCGGATCCCTTTACATACCAATTTATTTAAAAGCCCTATCATGACCCTCCGAGAGAAGGACACCCAGTTTTTGGAATTCCCGTAGAGCGCTGTCGTATTATGATGGCTTTATATGGCCTTCTTTCGCAACTCACCATTAGGTAGGTCCACAATCTGTACAACATTCGCATATGTACCCCCAGTAATACTCTCACTAAGCCTTAAACCTTGAGACCGAAACCCTCAGCCCTACACCCTAACAGGAGGTCATGGGGCTGTATAACATCAACGTTTTCGGTGTGTACCGAGTGACACAGGCATCCGGCCAACAGGGCAGGGAACAGTTCGCATCAGTAGCAACAGCAGCAGCTCCAGTACTTGGGCCAAAACGCAAAGTCAGGTCTTTGGGCTTTAGGGCGGGGTCACGTCTTGGGGCCTTAGGGCAGGGTTTAGGATTTAGCGTTTAGGGCTTAGGGTTTAAGGTTTAGGGTTCAGGGTTCAGGTTTTCGGCTATTCATTCACTTCAGCTCCTGTGCCCTCCATCTACCTAAATCATGAACACCGATCATGTATATAGGACCCCCAAACCTGCGCTAGAAATGCAAAAGCCGTAAACCCCATGCAACTCCGACATAAACTGCAGTTTCCATTTCATGTTTCATTTTCGCTTCCACAAAATCCGTTATTGGCTCCCAGACCTGCCTTATGGAACTCGAAGTTCACGTCACTAGAGCCGCCAGTGGAATCTTAGTTGAGGGCTTACAGTTTAGGGTTTAGAGATAAGGGTTTAAAGTTTAATGTTTAGAACTCGGGTTGAAAGTTTAGGGCTCCGAATTGGAGTTCAGACTCTCGTGCTTAGAGCCTAGATTTCTTAGCTTAAGGTTTAGGATTTTGACTTCATAAGCCTAACTTTGTTTCTTTTCAAAAAGCCTTAGCATTATCCTCGAGGCGGAGCCCTAATCCTAAACCTTACTCCCCAATTGTGAATCCTAAGCCCTTCCCCCTCAGCCCCCAAACTTCATCCGAAGCCCGAGCTCAAACCTGAGTCTGCAGCTTCTAATTGACAGTGGATCTTCCTTCAAAGATCCAGGGGTTCAGGTTTGAACCCTAAACCCTAAGAACCAAACCCTAAACCCTAA
>CAJNIZ010045279.1:6330-26219 GCA_905231905.1 Symbiodinium pilosum | reverse complement strand
CCCATTTTGGGGTTCCCAGTAGAGTCCCTTTATGAACCAAACCCTACAGCAACCTCAAACTTAAACCCTAAACCCTTGTCTATACGATTTTCCATCATTGGGGAATTGTAGCCCTTGTATAGCTCGTCTTCCATTTTCCCTGGTCTTTTTCATTTGATTCTCTATTACCTGAACGCCCAAAGTATGTAGAATAATGGCCCTGGCTATTTTTAGGGACGTTTTGGGTTGTCATTTTACCTAGCATTTGGTTCTCTATTACCTAAACCCCAAAAGTATTTAAAAGAATAGCCCTAAACCCTTAATGAAACTTTCTGCCCCTATAACGTGTGGATCCCAGCAGTGCCTGGCGGCAAGCGCACGATCCGCACAAGGCAGGCCAACAAGGAACAAGAACCTAAACCCTGAACCCGAAACCCCCATCGTTTCTTGACACATATGTTTTCATGTATGTAGTTAAATTCAGCCGAGGAGCGCGCTAGATTTTACGTTGATACTGTACTGGTAGCCAGCAGAGGGTAAACCACGGATGTGAGGCCCCGCACGAGAGTTCTCCTTGTCTGATTAATCTCAAGTGTCACTGTTGCTGTCAGGGAGTTTCTCAAACATCCGCGGCCCTTGACATCTATGCCGCGGGATGCACACAATTTGACCCACAGGGTTGAGAACGCCAGCCCAAACCCAAACTTCTCTACACTCTATCGAGATCCATGTCATATGGGTTGATGGGTACCCGTAAAACCATCCCATTACACTCCTCAGACTGTGACTCACTGTTTTCACAATGCCTTCCCTGAAGATTATTGTGCCCTCTCTGACTTTGACTGGTGGGACACTTGTGCTTGACTTTGCGATTCAAATTTACGATTCGAGGTTAAGGCGTCAGGGTGTCGGGCCTTAAGGGTCTACCATTTAAGGCTTAGGGTTTTCATTTCGGTCTCCAAGTTTCTTCGTGGGCGTAGGGTTTTAGCAAAGGTCGTCGAGAACATCAAGCTGCCGACGCTGGGCAAGCATGAAGTGGGAGTCGAGTCATGGGATTTAGGGCCTAGAGGTTACTGTATTATATGGGGTTACAAATAGATTTTGAAATTATATGGGAGGTTTGTTGAGGACGACCAAGTGGAACTTCCATAGCTTTTGAGATGCCATTTTTGGTGTCCATAATACGCAAGTTTAATAGTGGATATACCCCACAGGAGCCCCAACATATTGGGTGATGAATGTATTTGATATCCGCGGGAAGGGGGGTGTTTGACAGCTGGGCAACTCAACGCAGCATCAACTTTAGCGTGTATGGTTCTGGTCCAGTTTGGTTGAACCCTAGGACCCAAACCTTACGTCTTCAGCATTTCAGGTTGACGCCTGGGGTTCAGCGTTCGGATTTTGTGTTTGTTCTGGGTTTGGAGCCCCAAGTTGTTAGAAAAGTCGGCTAGCCCTGACCATCCATAGGGTTTGCTGTTGCTAAAAAAAACGGCATCGGGCGCAAGCGTCGACGCTCTCTCAGGCGTTTACTTACTACTTGGACCGGCGGATCAAGAGGGCCGAGTAAGTATACTTATCCCCTCTAAGCCATACAATAACCTCAGTTATCCCCATTCTTCACTTACTAAGTCCCCTTAAATCCTAAACCCTACGCCCTATCACGGCCGAAGGGTTCCCCTTTATGTCCCTTACATATTGCAACGAAGTTTCACATGTGCTCCGACAGCGTCCTAAGCAAAGTGCCCTAAACCTTCCCTGGACCCCAAAAGTATGTAAAATAATGGCCTTCATGGCTATTATTAGGGGTTTAGGACAATTATTTTACATACTTTTGGTTCCTAAAACCCCAAACCCTAAACCCCAAAACCTAAAAAACCCCACGCCCTAAACCCCCAAACCCTAAATCTTAAAACGCCCTAAAACCCCAAAACCCTGAAGCAACAGACTTTTGCAACCACTCAACCCTACAGTGCTTGACGCCTGAATCCTGCCCAACCCTAGAGATGGTTGCGGTTTAGGGTTTAGGGTTTTCAGTGTAGGCTCTACCTAAACCCCAAAAGTATGTAAAATAGTAGCCCTAAACCAGAATAACTGCCATAAAAGGCCATTATTTTGCATACTTTTGGGTTCCAGGTAGGCTCGCCCGAAAATCTGAATTGGGGTCTGGGCCTCGGACACTCCAAGCCCTGAACCCCAAGGCCCTAAACCCTAAAGCGCGGTTTATGTGTTTGAGGTTTAGGGTTTACCTAAACCCCAAAAGTATGTAAAATAATAGCCCTAAACCCATAATAACAGCCATAAAGGCCATTATTTTACATACTTTTGGGGCTTAGGCATGTCCTAAACTCAACTTAAGTCTTCAAATCAGCTTGACAACATCAGGAAGTGCACATGTAGCGGTCAAGTCCACAAGCCCATGCAAAATGTGGTTCAGACTGCTAAAACCCCCGAACCCTTCACTGGGACCCTCAAACTCCACAAGCCTTAGATGGGTTTTCCACAAATGGGGGGCCCCACTCTAGACCCCAACGTATATACTATAATCCTCTTTGTAGGGGTTACCATAATCATGGGACATCTAGCTTTTTCAGAAATTTCCAAATCTCCAAGCCCAAAGCACCCCTAAAACCCTAAACCCCTAAACCCTAAAAAAGAATACCTCTTTACCACAAAGGAAAAATTTGATGACTCGATTTGACCTCATTTGGCTGATGCTGGACAAGCGAGATCGCGATTCAGACAAGAGGCCCCGCAGCGTTTGTTCTTGTAGGGGCCCTAGCCCTAATCCCTAACTGAGCCCTAAGCCTAAGCCATAAACCCTAACTCCTAAGTCCTAAGTCCTAGGCCCCGAACCCTAAGCCATAAACCCTAACTCCAAAGTGAACAAATCTCAGAGGAATGTGGGCTAAGGGCATGCCTGGGGGCCCCCAAAAATGTATCTAGACCTCCCAAATACACAGAAGAGTGGCCTGTTTACCCTTTCGTGTTTTTAGAGTCAAAGGCCAGTCTGATGGATATTCCAGAAACCCTAACTCCTAAATCCTAGAGACGCTTGACACCGTAAATGCCAAACCAAGAACCGACCTCACCTCAAACGATAGTTCGCGCAGAACTATGATCCCCATATGTACTATAGTCTAAACTCCTTAAATGGGGGTCACATAGGGGACTACTATACGGGTTACTAGGGGGAATACTAGGAGTTTAGACAGTGTTTCATGTGGCCTTATGTCAGGCTTGGGAACCTGAATTCTATACCATGTACCCTAAACCCTGTAGTATAGGGTTTAGGGTATTACCCTAACTCCAGAACCCTAAACCCCAAGCCTCCAAGCGTCTCCCTTGATTGGCCTGAACTCTCCCGATACAAGCTTAATGAAAGCAGAACCTTGGAAGGAGGGTAGTAGGGGAACTAATGAAAGCATCAAAACCATAAGCCTATAGTCCCGCTTAAGTAGATAGAATATGGCTTTGGGTGTATTACAATAAGATCCCCACATACCCCATAGTCTATCTACATACGGGGGACTATAAACCTTGAGGCCCAGAACAAGTTGACACTCTTTGAGGACGAGTTTTTAACCACTCAAGAACCCCCAAAAAAAGATCTGTCGAAAGTCGCCCAACACATGCCCAAATCCTCTAACATCAGCCCTATACGGGTGGCCGTCAAAATTAGGGGTACCTTTTTGGGCGTCCTCATAATAAGGATTATAGTATTTTGGGGTCTATATTGGGGTCCCCTCATTTTGGGAAACTACCATACAATGTCCAGAATTGAGCCCCCACCCCCCGACCGCCAAGGCTCTCCACTCACCTTCTGTCGATGTACACCGAAGAGGGCGCGACAAGGGTAGAAGCAGTGGCAGCTCGGAGATGATCAGGTCTGCCCACTCTTAGGTGTCACTCAGATTGAGTTTTTGTTTTAGGGGTTAGGGTTTAGGCCTAGGCTTTAGTTTCAGTGCTAAGGGTTTAGGCTTTCTTGGTTAGGGAAGGTGTAGGGCTTACGGGTGTACAGCCAAGGTTTTAAGGTTTAGGGTTAGTCTGTTTTCGTATCAGGGTGCAAACTTCCAAATCTGAAGTATTTCGGAAGTGTTCGAAATGGGAGTAGAAGTAGAAGAAGCAATATTACAACAAGAGGTAGTAGTAGCAGCAGTAGTAATGATAATCATAATGGTAATCATCATCACAATACTAGAAGTAGCAGCAGCGCAGACACCAATAAGTGTGATTGTAGGCTAGAGTCTGGGAACGCAATCGCTGCACGATCTTGAACCCCGAGCCCTGAATAGTGAGCCCGACACCCAAGTGCTTTCCCCCGGTGCCAGTGGCATGATCTCCTTAGCAATGTGCTTCCTACATGTCTGGACCCACCTGGCATCCAGAACTAGGAAATCCTGTGCACGTGTTGCGTGCCCCATCCCAGCAAAGTGACTGTAGTTTATCTTACTGGTGCCCAGGAACTTGTTCTTAGGGTCCTAAAGTCCTCAGTTCGTAGGCCTGCCACACCTGGAGCCACCAACCCCAACCAAGGTCGATCCCGAGCTGTTCCGCACATACGCAGCTCGCCTTCGGCTAAACTAATGGGATAGGACATGCCGCAGGATTGTCGGCAACCCCAAAACCTGCAACTTCGTAGCACTTACTGCCAATATAATCAAGTATACCCTGTAAACCTGCAGGTATATCGGGGTTACAGGCACACGCATCAGCATGACAAAAAAATGATTCCCCTAGATTTCAGCCTTCTATCATGGGTTCCCCCACTACCCCCGGCCAGGTTCCCCTTTCATTGGGTTATGTAAGGAGAATTAGGATGAGGAGGGGCAGTGTGTTGCGGGCAGTGGGGGTCCTTCTAACGTTTCTAACAAATCCCAAGCAGGTGGGATCGGGCGGTGGGATTTCTGTCTTTTTGCAAGGTGCCTCTCCGCGGTCAGTTTGGGGAAGGGCAAAACCTAATCCCTACAGCACAGCCTAAACCCTAAAACTCAAACATTGAAGCCTGAACGCTAACCCCTAAAACCTACACCCTAAAACCTAGACACTAGAACCTCAACCCGCCTCCTTTAGAGAACTACCCAGGTGGCGTTCGCCCGGCAGTGGGTGTTCCCGGCCCTCACAGAGGAGTCTGCAAACGCCCTTCACCGAAGCTTCTCGTTTCCTTGATAGGCCTAAAGCCTAAACCACTGAATAGGTATAGGTATATATGGATTTCGGTGATAGCTAGGCGTTCAGCCCTGATAGGATTGGGTTCAGGGTATTTCGGGATTGTGTTCCGTTTGGGTTTGCTCATGAATCTTCTTCCCCCTGCAGAGCTTCAGACCCTAGATGCTTGTTGACGAAGCTGAATTCTCCACATTGAGCGAGGTGTTGCAAGGAGGGGAGGGCCCTCCTGGGATACGGCTCCCACTCACTAACGGCTGGATGATTGTCATAACATAAAGCATACAGAGCCCCTAATATGACCCGTATTACAGACTGTTAAGGGGTGGGGGAAGGACCCAGCATATCCTCTGACAGCTGCAGCATTTGGAGGGCCAAGGCAACCTACTAAGTATATTTATACCCCCATGTACCTATAAGCCACATGAATAACCCTAGTTATCCCCAATATGAACTTACTTATTCCTGAACCCTAAACCCTAAATCATGTAGTAGTTTCCGTCTGCGTTTTACATTTTACCTACTCGCTAAGCCCCCTGACCCTAAGCCCTGAACCCTAAACTACCCTAAACCCTGAACCCTAGACTCTAGACCCTAGACTCTAATCCCAAAACCCTAATCCCTAAACCCTAAACCCTAGACTCTAAACCCTAAACACCTAAACCCTAAACCCCTAAACCCTAAAACCCTCAAACCCCAAGCCCTAAACCCTACACCCTAAACCCCCCAAGCAGTTTGCCGAGGTTACTTGGACCTCCGGAACCAAGGCTCCCGCGAAGCGACCCTTGGATGATCCAATCAATGCTCAAAGCCCTAGGGGTTAAAGGGTTTAGGGCTTTAAGTTTAAGGTTTTAGGGTTAAAGGTTTAGGGTTTAGGGTTAAAGGTTTAGGGTTTTAGGGTTTAGGGCTTTAGGGTTTTAGGGTTTAGGGCTTTAGGGTTTAAGGTGTAGGGTGTGAGGGTTTAGGGTTTTAGGGTTTTAGGGTTTTAGGGTTTAGGGCTGTGGGGTTTTAAGGTTTGAGGTTTAGGGTTTTAGGGTTTAGGGCTTTAGGGTTTGAGGGTTTAAGGTCAGGGTTGTTGGGTTTTAGGGTTTAGGGGTTAGGGTTACTAGAATCTAGTCTACCTGAACCCCCTAAAGTATGTAACATAACTCTTTGGATGATTTTTCAGGGTTTTTGGACCTCATGCTTGCAGACTTTGAAGGTCCAGGCACGGATCCAATGCCTTTCCCTAACCCTAGGGTTTAGGGTTTAGGATGTCGGGTTTAGGGTCTAGGGTCCGTCATACCAAGAATGATACACTTCGGGGTTCGTATACTATTAACCCAGGGCCGCAAGTGTATAAAGATAACACCTACATTGGGCCCTCTATTCTATAGATACTGTTGATACTACAAATCCTGCATGACTTTAGTGTACTATAATACCGGAAGTCCAAAGGTGCCTAGAGTCATGCACGATTTTTAGTACGCACCGTATTACCCACCTTGAGCTATTTGCAACCATAGGGTAAGGCTCCCAAAAGGCCAATGTAGGTAATGTCGGTACCCACGGTTTAAGGGTAAGGGCTTGGGGTTTAGGGTTTAGGGATGTTTTCGGCAGAGTTTCTGGCTTTATGTAGGTGTTATTTACACAGTTTTATGACCTGATGTAGGTATTATGTATGGACACTTAGACCCAATGTAGGCATTGTTTATAGACTTTATGACACAATGTAGGCGTTTGTGTTTACAGTTTTTGTGGCCTGATGTAGGTGTCAGTTATGGACTTTAGAGCTCACATGAGCTACAGCCTAAACTCCTAAGGGGGATTATATGGGGATTATTTAGGGGAGTATTATAGGTCTTATTAAGGGGGATAGTAGGAGTTCAGACTGTAGCTCAAATCCAGCCTCTGCTCTCGATGGACCTTGGGCCCTGTTCTATGCTGGAGCTCGCAGGCACGCGCAGTAACAATGGAATACCAGAATCAGTCGCCTTCATGCATCACATCGACGGCACCTTGAACAGTACGCCTTGCGAAAACGTGCCAAAGCCACCTCAGACTCTCAATCTTAAGATTTAGGATTTCCAGGATTTAGGCGCGATTAGGACCATTCATCCTAAGCCCCAAACTCAAGAAAATCCCACCCCAGGGTCACAGCTACGCCACGAATCCTGGAGTCCTTGATCCGCCTCTCGCAATCTCTGGCACCTTGGCTGACCACCGCACCCCCAAAAAAGCAAAAGCACAATGAGCCTGAAACTTGGGTTTGTTTGATCCAGCATTAGGTGAGATAATGCACGGGTAACAGAATTCTGACGATTTTGGATTTCAAGACGCCCGCGTGCCTGGGGCATGTAGCGCGCAGGATTTGGGATGGGGGGCTTAGGCTGAGAGCTTCGAGTGCGCGCTTTCGGGTGTAGGGTCAAGGTGCAAGGCGTAGGGTTGAGGCAATAGGACTTTTGGAGGGTGAAGGTGTAGTGCTTGGTGGAGAGTATTTTGTGTGAATGTTTGGATGCTATCGGGGTCACGCAGGAATCATGTAGCCATGTGGCGTCCCAAACGTGAAACACAGCGGGACTACTACATACACCTACAAGTTCTCCCGCTGGCGATGTTTCGCACATATTTCGCACCTAGGCGAAGATGGAGTTGCGTGAAACGGTTCTGGAGCGCGATGTGGATGAGGCTTCCGGTGCGCAGGTTGTAGGAATTGCAGGGGAGGGGAGTGTGTGTGTCTATATATATATATATTGTTTTTTCAAATTTCTCTCTCTCTCTCTCTCTCGTAGTTTCCCTAATAGGGGGACCCCAACATAGACACCAAAGTATTTTCATCCTGAAATTATCACAGGGACCCCTAAAAGTACCCTCAACTTGGGGAAGCGCCATATGAAGTACGAGGAAACAGGCTGAGCGTATGTGGTCTTGGGTTTGGGGTTTTGAGATTGATGCGTAGGGGAAGTATGGGCTGAGAAGAATGTGGCTGAAGAGGCCTTTTGTCGTCGCAGAACCACATTTCTGTCTAGATCCGGCAAAACACATTTAAAGACAGACAAAGGGAGACGACTTGCCTCGAATTCTGGCACCACTTGGTACAGCTCAATACTGTACTTAGATCCTCTAAACCCTAAGATACCCTCAGTATATGTAGCTCTTTGAATAAGCCCTATATGAAGTCTAGAGCCTTGTGGACCAATGGCTTAGGCGGGCGTATAATATTAAAGGGACCTTACTGGGAACCCCAAACCGGGAACCCCAAGAATATAGTAGGTATATAGTAGGAATATACCTACCAGGGTCCTTATATTCCATTATACTCCCGCTATATTCTTGTGGTTCCTTGTTTGGGGTTCCCAGTAGAGTCTCTTTAAATATATTGACCAACGCAGACTGTGGCGACTAGAATCAGGGTTGAAGTTCGCACTAGATTGTAGAATGTAGAATAACGGCCTTTTGAGCTGTTTTAAGGGGTTTTCGGCCATTATTTTACCTACTTTTGGGGTCTAGGTATTCACTGATAACAATCAAAGCCTGATCAGGAGCATAAGTTTTACATGCGAGTCCCCAATGGGGGGCGGCCCGGAATACCGTTTCATGTACGTCCCTGGGTTTGCCCCAAACCCTACACCCTACCCCTGAAGCTTCTGCCAACATTCACTTGTCTGCCACAGGAGCAGCAGAGCTTCAACCAACGGAAATGCCCCTAAACCCTTAACCCGAAACCCTAAACCCTTAACCCCAAACCCTAAACCCTAATCCCTAAAAATTCTCGGGTTGAAACCATGGGCCCCTAGTTGGGCCCTCAATTCTGGGATCCTTATGTGGGTAGTTCCCAAAAATTAGGATCCAGTTTTCGTGCCCAAAAAATTAAGATGCCGTAATATCCCTATAAGGTACGCTTAAGGATCCCTACAGCCACCCTCAAAGGCCTAGGGCCTAGGGGCCCTTGTTAGGGGCCATACGCCAGCCTGCGCAGAACGCAAGTGAGTTGCCGTAGTGACGGTGCGGTTCAGCTGGCCAAGCACGTCTCAAAAGTAACCATAAGGCGCGGCCGCTTTGCATGAGATAGCTTTACTAGGCCTGAAGCCTAAACCCAACGAAACACGGCAGCATCGCCAAAAGAGCTGCCTCGACTATTCCCAGGGAAAAGTCCCGCACATCCTCAGGAGTCTTCCGGATACTTCAAACTGCCTTCTCGAGAAAGCCTGACATATTGCAGTGCATTCAGCAAGGACTTTCACCCTAAACCCAACATGTCAAACCCTTAAACCCCTGCCCCGAACACTAAACTTAAACCTGAAGCCCTCATCCCTGAAGAAAATCCTTTCCAGCAGAGACTTGAGCCTGAACCTTAACGCCTATAGTCCCCCTTAAGCAGATAGAATATGGCTTTGGATGTATTCTGAGAAGATCCCGATAGACCCCATATGCTATTTACTTAAGGGGTACTATACCCTCCCCAAACCTACATGGAATCATGGAACTTGGGTCGTGCCCCTTTGCACTAACTGTGCTTAAAGGGGTCCCATTAAGTAGTTGCTTACTATTGCTCCTATTACCCATGGTGATAACTGTTACTGTAAAGGAGAATGAGTTTACATTGAACCTTATATGGGGTTGGGTGCATTTATTTATTTGTTTATTTATTTATATTTTTGTAGAGAGAGAGAGAGAGAGACCCTGCTCCCATAGCCCGACCGAAAGAAAGAAAGAAAGAAAGAGAGAGAGAGAGAGAGAGAGAGACGTTCCTTGGCAACATTCATTAGGATATATACTTAGACCATAAGCACCTACCATACATGGCGAAAATACAAGGACAGTAAGCCCTAAGCATTATAAACCTTCAGCAGATGTTCTGCAAAACCTTTTCAGGTTCCATGTCAATTGGGGAGTGCAATAGTACTGGCCAAGCAAATGACCCCTTGGTGGGCACCCTACATCTTAGGGGCCATACTAAGCCATATTGTGCCAAAAGCGGCCAGAGACCATAATTGAGACCACCTAACATACCACCTCAATCCCCACCAAGACCTTTCATGTCCCCCCTAGTATGGCTTATTTCCCCACCCACCATGGGGACCCTATGGTTCCTACTTGAGGTTTTTCGAGGACCTAGGTGTTTACATACCCTCTAACCCTAAGGTTTCAAATAGCCCAATGTAGGTCATAGTTTTAGACTTTGGAGCCCAATGTAGGTATTATTTGTAGACATGGAGCCCTAGGGTAAGGCTCTTACACTAAGCCGACCGGAAGGCTGTCCGACTTCTGAAAGCCGCGACTTACGCAGCCGCCGTCGACCCTGAGACAGGTGGGCTAATGGGTTTTAGGGTTTAGGGTTTAGGGTTTAGGGTAACCTTCTTAGTACGTCCCCCTGAACTTCAACCTAGGTAACATAGTAGTTTTCCTTTTCTTTTCCTCTAGAAGAGGATATAGGGATTATGTAACCTAGCTACTAAGTCCCCCTGACCCTAAACCCTAAACCATGTAACCTACTCACAAAGTCCCCCTGATCCCCCGATTAGTTAGCCCGCTACATCTTAAGACCGGTCCCCGTCAGCTCCTCTTTATAGGGTTTAGGGTTCTGGGTTTAGGGTTTAGGGGTTGAGGGTTTAGGGTTCTGGGTTTAGGAGTTTAGGGTTCAGGGTTTGTGGGTTTAGGGTCTCGAGAAGGTCTTCGAATCTTCTTTTTCTCAAGCCTGACGCCTTCCTAGACCCCACGAGTAGGTAAAATGATGGCCCAAAACCCCTCAAAACAGCCATAAAGGCCATTATTCTACATACTTTTGGGGTCCAGGTTGGGCCCAAACCTTAAACCCTGAGCCCTTCAATCTCCGGCCTCTGCAGGCCCCAGACGAAGTCGGGAGCCAGAACACTCCAAACTCGAAACGCTGAAGCTTCCCTAAATCGTGTATATGGTAGTTTCCAGGAATAGAGGGCCCCAAGATACTAGAATCCCTACCATAAACCCTAAGCCGTAAACCCTAAAAAGGGAAGAAACCCCTTCATACCCTGAATCATCAGGCCTGAACTCTCAGCTTCAGGCGCTTGACCTGAACCCCAAATCCTCAACCCTAAGGCCTCAACCCTAAGCCCTATACCCCAAATCCTAAATCCTAAACCCCAAATCTACAACCCAAAGCCCTGAAGCCTATTCAACCCTAAGCCCTAAACCCTGACACCCTAGATCCTCAACCCTAAGCCCTTAACCAAAACTCTATACATCATCATCCCTACCTGGACCTTCCCTGCGTTTTTTTGTTTGAAGGGGGGGTTGGGCTCATAGCAGGACCATCCAAAAGGTGACGATTTTGTGCTGTCATTGTCCATGTGTTTTGTCCATGTTTTTGCCATGCCCCACGGACAACAACGTAAGCTATAGAACTCCGACATAAAACCCCGCATAAAATCATGTGCGCCTCATTTTTCCAGTTGCTTCTCCATCGCTCCACTGACTTGGGATCCTGCGTTCTGTATAGCCGCAAGACCCTTCAGCCACTGCCCAAAACCCTGCTTGCTGTCGTTGTCCTTACTAGGAACGCGAAGTGTACATCCTTAAGCGCTTGCCGGTAGGCCTCATCGACTGGGAGCAGCGCCTCGACAGCAAAGATGAGCACACGGCAGTGTTTAGAGTTTCGGATTTCAAGTTTAGGTTTCAGAGTCTACTGTCCGTTAAGGGTTTAGAGTTTCGAGTTTTGGGCCTCCCTTCCAGCAGATGCGGCCCCCTTGTTTTTGTAGATCACGTTGGTGCTTCGTCATATCCCTATCTAGTTTGAGAACCTACAGCGGCACACCCACTGCCAGACGTGATAGAGGCACTTGTGTCAACCACGGGGAGGGTCTAAAAAGAATCATTGACTTATCAAACAACATGTCCAATCACACGAAGGGGTGTGCTGGATGTTTCCCTCGCAAAGTCCTGAACTACTTGTCACTACTCACATGGTTTGTGGCGTTCCAGGCGAGGTACACAAGCGGCCAGGGGCTATTGCAGAAGGCACACGGTTTAGGGTTTCAGGCCTACCGAGCCGACAACCAGTAAGTAGAAATCCGAAGTGAATTGATACGCCTTCAACTCGAATCTCCGCAAGCTTTGCACTTGTCAGAACCGTCCGCCCCTCCTTGATGACCCCCAAAATCATGCCAGGAACATCCTTGCGAATTTAGAAGAAAACCCAAAACGATGCTACAAACTGCAAAGATCTCTGATGGGACTCTGTAGGTAATGCCCAACCCCCCCCCCCTCCCCCGGCCTCCATGGGTAGAACCCCCATGCAGTATGAGGCCATATCTCCTTGGCTGCCGTTAAACAACTTAAATGAAGGTAAGGGTTTAAAGTAAAGTTCAGAGTCTAGGGCTCAGGGTTTAGGATTCAGAGTTTAGGCTTTTAGGGTTTAGAGTTTAGGGCTTGGGGTTTAGGGTTCAGGTTACGGTTCAGAGTTTAGGGTTGAGGGTTCATAGTTTAGGGTTTAGAGTGCTACAGTTAATACTAGGCTTACCAAGGACCGTTGAGGCTGGTAGTTTGGTATCGTCTCCAGTATAATCTAACAAGGACCCATGCCCAGTGATTATTATGCTAATTTTAACTGCAGCTCATATACTGAGAGACCCTGGCATTTACTATATAACCGTATTATGGGAACCCTAAATCCTAAATACTTGCTACAGGATTTCCCTTGAAAGGGTACCGTGCATGGTGTCTTAGCTTAAGTTCCTTTGCAGCAAGCCATTCTTTGCCTCAGGCTCATTTCAGGCAAGAGCGCTGGCCAGCGGAAGCGCATGCAGGACTCAAGTTTAGAGACACAGGGGTTTAGTGTTCAGCGTCTAGGGTTTGTACGGTTTCAAATGCCGGGGTAACAGTCTGGATAATCACCAATATTCTTCCCTTGTAAGGCCGCGTCCTTTCGTTTAGTAAGGCGGAACAAGGCCCTCAACGAGAAACCCCGGACCCTACTCTAATTCCTAGTGGTTGGGGTTTACCTAAGCCCCAAGAGTATCTAAAACAATAGCCCTAAGCCCTGAAACATGCCAAAAAAAACGATACTTCTACATACTTCACGGGACCAGGTAGGGTTTAGGGCTTTAGGGGAACTTCGCCCTGAAGGGTGTTGAGGTCATTCCAACCATCTTTCCTCCAACGCTCCCCCTCAAGCATGGGTAAGCCAGTTCGCCCCATGGGGTAAGGGATGGTGCGTAGCGCATAGGATCCGAAAGTGGGATCCGAAAGTAGCAATACTAATCTATAGCCCCTGAACTTTAGGCTAAACCCTAGACCCCTAGGACCCGTCAACCCGCACAGAAGGCTATGGGTCTACGAGGCATCTATGGAAATGTCAGTATCTCTTAATGTAATCCCTCCACGATGTCCAATAGGGACCCCGCCATAATCCCCTTATCATTCCGGTATAAGGGCCCCCGCTTTTTGAGAAGCTCTCATGTCAGTTGGGGTGTAGTATAGAATACCAGGGATAATGCTAATTTTATGAAGGTAGGTTAATGTCCATATATTGCAGCTTCATTACATAAGGGGACCTCAACATAGACTATAGTCCTCCTTATAGGGATCCCCGAAAAACTACGCCTAACTTTGGTAGACCCGCATATAGTCCTATTACACCCGTATTATTCATTGGGGCACCACCATCCCCAAGAGCCGATTTAGCCATAGACCTGAAGCTAGGTAGTGCTCTTAGTATCATGTAAATCCCTAATTCCTAAACCCCTTAACCCTAAACCCTAAATCCTAAAACCCCTACATCCCTAAATCCCCGAACCCCTTAGTTCTCTTGGGCCTCTTTGGTTTCAAGGAGCTGGAGATGTTGGTGCAGGAGGCAGCTGGCGGCTGCATTGTGGATGTTCACGAGAGGTATACGGGAGTTTCCCAAATTAGGTTTACCTTAGAGGGGGATATAGGGGCTATATAGGAATGTGTCAGGAGTGTTTAAGAATTTCCCAAAATCAGTTGTACTTTTCTGGGGGTGTGCCTATGAAAATGCTTACAGTATTTTGGAGTCTATATTGGGGTATACCGCTTTATGAAAGTAGCATATATAGGGTTACATAGGGGTTATATGATAGACGGTTACATAGCTGTGAAAGGGTTTGGGGTTACATAGGGGTTACATAGAGTTTTATAGGGGTTATTTAGGAGTTACACAGGTTTGTACAGGATTATTTGTGCATTGTGGATGTTCAACCGTCTGTTCTATGCGGGACATTTTCGAGTGCAAGTTTAAAGGTATAGGATTGAAGATTTTTGGACTTAGGGTTAGGATCAACCCGAGGGGTCCATGTAGTTATATGGTAAATACTGAGGGCCCACAGGGGTTCCGCATAGGATTTAGGGTGGAGGGTTTTATGGTAGTATATATCGTATATACTTAGCCAAAGGGGTTCCCGTATAACTACTTTAGGTCCCAACTATATACCATACAGCCAAATGGACCCTTTGGGCAGGGTTTGGTGGGTTACAGTTAAGGTTGTAAGGTTTGCGCGGTGGGCGGCCTCTGTTTCAGTTTGGGAACCATGTTTAAGCGTCATGGTTTGCGTTAGAACTCTCATGTTTATGTCGACAAATGTTCATGCGTTGGATGGTTTAGAATGTAGAGTTAAGGGTTTAGGGTTTAGGGATCACGTAAGCTAGCAGAGCTTTCGGGCTCCTTTTCATGTACCCTGATAGAAGCAGTCCCAGCAGGTACTCAGGCTAAGTTTAAGCATTTCCCGACACCGCGGAGTTCACTGGAGACTACTGCAGAGGCTTCAGTATGAAGACTCAGGAACCACCATATTACTAGGGTTTAGGGTTGAGGATGAGCCTCAGCAATCACCACATTATTTAGGCCCTTACTTGCAATGCAATCACTACTAAACTCGCCTACACCAGTGTTGAGGCTTTAGGCTTTAGGGTCCAACCGCGAACCCCAAAAGACTGGAACCCCAATCCTAATCCCTCAAGCCTGGATCCTGGCCTTCAACCGGGTCGGTTTAAGGTTCTACCTAAACCCCAAAAGTATGTAAAATCATAGCCCTAAACCCCTAATAAGAGGCATAAAGGCCAATATTTTACATATTCTTGGAGTCCAGGTAGACTTTAGGGTTTGGGGTGCCAGGATCTTTAAACCCCAAATGCTAAATGAAAAGGACTATGAGGTGCAAGTCCCCACTCCCTGAACTTTACGGTTTAGGGTTTAGGGTATCTAGACCCTGAACCCTAAACAAAAACCCCAAATCGATCAGGTGGTATCAGAGAGGGCGACATCCGGAGACCAGGCAGGTAATCATTCTTGACGGCGTAGGGGTTTCTTCCCCGGCATGACCTCAGTATATCAGAATGCTAGAAGTGTTAAGGTTTAGTGTAGTTATGGGCATTCAGATTTTTTAGTATCCAATTTAGTGTAGGATTTCCTTGCTGGAGAAGCAAATGAGCGGATGGAAATTGTAAAGGGACTTTAATCGGAACCCCAAACAGGGAACCCCAAAAGTATAGTATCAATATAATAGAATATAAGGACCCTGGTAGTTATATTCCTACTTTATTCTTGAGGTTCCCTGTTTGGGGTCCCCATTAAAGTCCCTTTAAATTGCATGTCAACTGCTACTTTGCCGTGGGTTCTATAAGGGCTACTCGGCTGCTCTGGGAATCCATCCCTCCAGTCCCACTAACTCAGGGGGCTCAAAAGGTGGGATGAAGCTAGGTGGGTTAAAGGGATCCCTATTGTAGACTCTATTCTATTGGGGCTTAACTCCTTCACCACACCTACCTTCATCCCACCTTTGGAGCCCCCTGACTAAGTACCTGCTTGCATGGTCTTTTGACTGAGTAAGTCTACCTGCTATCCCTAATAATAACCTATATTATAAGCCCTATAGCCCAAGTGACTAAGTAGACTTACTACGTCAAGAGATCCTCCACGAGCAAGTTTTGTTCTTGGGCTTTAAGGTTTCAGTTTGTGCCTTGTGCCTGTTGCGTTCTTGGTGTTGTTTCAGGAATGAACAAGGCATTCAGATTTGATGGTAAGTGACCCTTGCAAAAGTCATACTGGTCAAACAAGAAATAAGAAGGTCGGCATAGGGTTAACATAGCCAGTCAACATATTTAAAGATGCACGCTACGAATCTCACCCCTTATGGGTCTGTTATATAGCAGATCGAAAGCAAGCTTGTGCCCGGAAAGGCTTACACACACCAATGAAACACCCGCGATGCAGCCGCAGGTCTAGCGCAGGGTGAACTTGCCTAGGACTGTTCTTTGCAAACCATCTGCCAGTGCGTGAGGTATAGTAAGCACTACATCGTAGGTTGATTTCCATTCTCTTTCCCACTGCAGTTCTGGTTTGTGATGATGAACGCCTTTTAAGGCATCTCTCGGGGTTCTGGGGAAGGGTCATGGACGTGGCTACTTGCGATCATCCAGCCCTTGTTCAAGGCTTGTTGACAAACTGTCGTCCTTGCAGGGTGGACACTTTATTACCAGTAAGATGCGTGCTAAGGACGCCTTAGTTCACACAGGCAGATGCATCGATACGAGCTGTAATTGCAGTCCCCCTTAAGTAAATAGAATATGGCTCTGGGTATACTATAAGAAGATCCCCATATACCCCATATTCTATCTACTTAAGGGGGACTGTAGTCCAAACTCCTTCAGCACCTAAAGAACGGATCCCCGACCAAAGCTGCAACCTCTGACGGTCGAAGCGACCTTCTCGTAAACATTTAGTCGTTTCACCACATGGGAGGCTACATGTAGCAGATACCTAAACCCCAACAGTATGTAAAATAAACCCCAAATAACAGCCACAAAGGCCATTATTTTACATACTTTTGGGGTTTAGGTACAAGCTAGCACATGGCGATACACATCTAACAGCTAGACCAATGCCCTTCTGAAACCCTGCCCTGCTGCCAGACCATGACATATGACAACGTGAAGGCTGTGTGCAGCTGCTGCAGTCAGTTCTGCACTCTTTGTACCTTTCACGTGTCGTTCTGATCTGGGTTATATGCGTTCCAGCGATTAGCATGGGCTAGTTAGGCTGTCAGAGGCATGTTCTGGGTTGCTGCTGTTCAAGTTGAGGTACCATAGAATCGTCATGTAGCAAATCACGAAGGTCCCATAAAGTAACTGAGCTTGAGATTTTTAATAGCGGCCCTGACTTTCAGAGGGGTGGTTTTCCCTAAAACTTAACCCTACAGCCCGAACCCCTATTCCCCTCCCCTTCCCAACCGCTGGAAGTTTGGTTGACCTGAGCTCCGAGTTTTTTGACCGCACCTTGCAACTTAGCAGAGCCCTAAACCCTAACATAGACCTCCTTAAGTAGATAGACTATGGGGTATATCATTGGAGTTATATCTTGATAATTGCAAAAGAAATGGAAACCATTATATTATAATGGTGTGTATATATATATATATTGGGGTTATACTCCCTCTTAATCAGATAGAATATGGGGTTTATGGAGAGCTCACAATTATATAGGTCAATTCCATATTCTATCTGCGTAAGGGGAATTATAATCCTAAACCCTATAAACCCTATATACCCTATATTCTATCAACTTAGGGGGGACTACAAGCCCTAAACCCTTGGCAGAGGCCCTGGTGATGAGGATTCAGGGCTTAGGGCTTTAGGGTTTAAGGCTTTATAAGGTTTAGGGTTCGGGGTTTAGGATTTCGGGGCGTCAAGGTTTAAGGGCTTTATAGGGTTTAGGGTTTGGGGCTTTACGTAGGGTTTAAGGCTTCATAGGGTTTAGGGTTTGGGGCTTTAGGGTTTAAGGCTTCGTAGGATTTTAGGGTTCAGGGCTTTAGGGGCTTTAGCGGGTGTCTTTATGCAGATCCTGTAGGTTTGCCCTCTGAGATTTGACTCTTTGATTTGAATCTCTCTTCAAGCATTGGGCCTTGGAGAGAGCATGTCTCATGAGGGTTTCCAAAAATCTGGGGCTACATTTTTATTCTTGGGGCGCACCCCATACTGAGGATTTTTGGGGTGTCTATACTGGGCTTTGTGCTCATGGAACCCTAAACCCTAAACCCTGCTTCCGATGTTTTTACTGGGACCTTCTTCCAGGTTCCACATAGCTGTGTCTTGGGCCTGCACCTCAAACTTCGTAAGCCTCAGCGGTTTAGGGTTAGGGTTTAGGGGTGTAGGGCTTAGGGTTTATAGGTTTAGGGCTTAGGGTTTAGGGTTAAGGGTTTAGGCCTTAGGGTCTAGGGCTTAGGGTTTAGTGTTTAGGGTTGAGGGTGCGGGGTTTAGGGTTTAGGGCCTAAGCCTCAAACGCCTGGCAACAGGACAACAAGTTGTTAATGCGGTGTTCATATGAGGTCCTTCCTTTGATTACTTTGTTCATACCGGGACTTTAGTACCCCAACTCTATGGCTAAGTGTGCTTACCAACATCCCTTGATGATCTGCGAAAGCGCCCACAAAGCTTCAGCAGATATTACCTCTGTTTCGCCAGCCTGGGTGCATCTGGCCTGTAACCCCCGGCGCACACTAACAACCCCTGGCTGCCCTGGCTCCTGAAATACTAAGTATCCAAGTGTTCTATCACGGGAAATATTCATTCTTCGCAAGCTTGGGGGCGGTGGGATGATGAATCGGCAAGAATCAAAAACTAAGTGCGGACATGCTCCTTGAATATCGTCTGGGCCTTGCTCGAGAAGGTTCCAGAGCTTGTGGATGGCTCGCATGCTGCTGCATCGGACCCCTGCACAGGGTTCGACCGACCAAGGCCGAAGCCAGAACCCGCATCACAATCAGATGGCCGCTGCCCTTGTCAATCACATGTCGGTGAATGGCCTCCAGACAAGAGCTGGCACTTTGGCTACGGTGTCCCGCCTGGCCACAGCCCGTGGCCATATGCACATCTTCAAGAAGGTTCTGTGGAGAAGAGGAATTCATCGAAAACAAAACTACACAAATCAGTACGCACTACGCGAGATCTGAGGGTATTAGGAATGCTGTGAGCCGGGGGAGCAGAAGATGGCATCTGAGACAAAACGTTTAGGGTATAGGCATGAGGTTTTAGGGTTTAGGGAAGCAGCTATGGGGCTGCATGGTCTGGGGGCAGTGCTGCTGATTTGGCCTGGGGAGCCTGCAGATGTCATTTTACAGAGTTCCTTGCTCCAGCTGTTTAGGGCTTAGGGGTTTGGTCAGGACTTAGCCTCTGCACCTCTGGTTGTATAGGGACAGATAGGGAAGGTCTTGTTCGCACTTCTTCACGTTAAGCTCTAAAACCTAAACACTAGGCCCTAAAGTTTGGTTTGGGAGGATTCACGTCTCCCCACGTATCCCCAAGGTCCCTATAGTTAAGGGTTTTGGGTGTTTGGTTACCACCCTTTCGTAGCCTTGAGCCTTATTAACCGATTCCCCGAACTCCTTACATTTCTAGGCAATGTAACTTTTGACCGCAGAAGCATCCAGCCTCATACCCTACCCGGCCCCTGGATGTCCCCTTGTTTGAACAGGCATACCCTAGGACAAAATAGGGTAGAACACAAACAAGAAAGACATCCAAGGTGAAAAGTAGAACACCATAGCATGTGGTTTGTTTTTCGAAATACTCCCCATGTATTCCCTAACAGGGGCCCCCGATCTCTCCTTGTAATCCCTATACAACCCCCAGAACGTTGGAGGCCCTAAACTCTGAACCCTAACCTTAGCAGTTAGACATGTACCCCCCCAAATGTACCTCCCCCAAATGTAGAACCCTATTAGGACCCTATTAGGCCTTATTAAGCTCCATATAGTCCTTATTATGTCCTTAAACCCTGG
>CAJNIZ010045278.1:29084-45522 GCA_905231905.1 Symbiodinium pilosum | reverse complement strand
CCTCCTGGCAGAAGGCGACGAAATTCCCGCCCTCTCCGATCAGCCTTGCTACACGGCTGCGCGAACTGAACTTGAAGCACCGCAGTCACTAGAGTCACTACAAGGCGACCCACGAAGCAGACAGTGTTTGTTCACAACAGAGGTGTGTTTCCACGAAGATGAGGCTGTAGCTGCGCGAACTTCTGGATTCGCTCCGTGCACGCCCGGCAGTTCCCTGACAGTACGGCAGCGCAGTCAGCCACCTCGCCTCGGTTGGCCACCTGTCACCAGCGAATACGCTTGCAAAAGCACCGAGAGCGTCAGCACATGCTGCAACAAACCAGAATATCCATACTCATGACGAGAATAATATCAATGATAATAAGAAGAACTGTAATAGTAACCAACTTTTTGTAAAGTGCCTGCTTGGGCTCCAAGCAGAAGAGCAGGTTCGCGCCGGGAGCTTCCAAGCGGCAGGCACGCATGCGGTTGATCTCGATCGCGTCGTAGGCCTTGTCAGTGTCCTCGTTCGGCTTGGCCTGCAACTTCTGATCATGTTGACACAATGAACCCTCGCTTCTAATCCAAGGGCTCCTAGGTAGTTAGTTTTTGGGCTTGTTATGGGTTTAGTCATTAAGGAATCATGTTTTGCTACCATATACTACCCGAAAAGAACTGCATTGGAGGGTCTGGACAACCCCCACCTCGGAAACCACAAACCAGCCGTCGAGGCTCACCAGGCCCCCTCCTGTTCGGCGGGTTCGGCGCGGCATGGCGGTTGTTCTCTGACTTCTCAGCGCCCAAGGTGCTAACTTTGAGATATTTCGAAATGCTTCGGCAGACGACAAAAGCCTGCCAGGTTTGGGTGGCCTCCCCTCAACCTAGAGGGAAATTGAAAATGCTCATACTTGCACCAAAATCTGTTCAAGCTCGTCTCGCTGTCGTGTGCGATCACTCTTATGGTGAAGTGCCTGAGAACCTAGATCCTATACTTGAAGGCTTCCTGGTTATTGCTGGGCCAGGAACCGCTTCAGAAAACTGTGAAGCTGTTAAAAGCCGTTAAACATTTCAAGGCAATGAAGCCGCAGGCGTACCCTATCAGGGTCCACGTACCTAAGCAGTAGCCACGTCTGAATGTATATATAAATATAAAACAAAAAACGAACGCAGTTGGGCCCGTAGCATATACGCTAGTTAAGCACTTGGACCCTGAGGAATAATCAATCAAAGCTGTGGTGGAGCCAGCGCACGCCTGCTCGAGGCTGCCTGCCGTGACGAACTGCAACAATAAGAGTTTAGGGTTTAGGGTTTAGGGGTGGTGAAAGGTGGGGGTGGGGTTACCTATAAAAAGGATCATAATTCATTGGGGTCTAATATTGGGATCCCGCTGTTTCCTTGCCGGTGCTTAAGCGAAAGAGCCTGAATCACTGTACGATCCCCTGCACAGTCCCTAAAATATCAGCTATGATGACTCTGATGCCAATCCCTATGTAGTCCGCTGCTTGCAGAATAAGAGCCCCTACATAATCCACTAGCTTGGTAGTGATACGCCCTCCCCCAACCCCCCTTAAGTAATACTGAGGAACATGCCGCTGCCAGATTTTGCGGCGAAGACATGCAGGTGTAGAGGCCTAAATAATTACCAAATGGTTGGGCCCCTACGCACTAATGGTGGCCCCGAACCCTATACCCTTAACCCATTATGTTAAGGTCCCCATAGATTCCGAGTGTACCGCTAGTGAGCGGTGCCTAAACCAAGTTACCACATCTCATCCTAAGATCTATTCCAGGTATACCATAATTACTCACTAGGGGTTAGTAGGGACTGAGAGAATATGGTACATAAGGTTTAGGGTTAATAGGGAATGAGGTCCAAATGATGGGATTCGTACAGGAATCTTATTCCCTACTAACCCCAGAAAGATTAGCAAGCAATCTAGCGCAGTACTTTTGGTAAATATTTGAGCTTTAGTCTAAACTCCGAGCATCCCCCGTAATAAGCCCTACAGTAGTCCCCTATATACGGCCCTATATACCCCCCTTTAAGGAGTTTCAATTAAAGCTCATTTAGGTTTCTGCATTACGCTGCTGCCCCGGGCCTCGGCCAATCTATCGGCGCTGCTAGCCGCGCACGAAATCCTCAAAGCTACGGGTTTAGGGTTTGGGGTTGAAGGTTTAGGCTTCTTCTTTTTGCAGCGCCCCTTTTCGACTGCAGGTTTAGGGGTTGGGGTTTAACGTTTAGAGGTCCTAGGTTGGAGTCCTAGGGCCCTGAGGTGAAACCCTGCGCTTCAAAGGCTGCCGGCATACTTCGCCTGAGGCCTGAGCATGGGCTCTTCGGCTGGCATTTCCCCACCTCCTGCGCAAGCTCCTGGAGGCTATAGGATACTGTAAGATATTCGAATATACATCATATACTATGATATACTGCAATATACTGTAATATACTATAACAATATGCTAGAATGTACTCTCCCCCTCTCTCTCTCTCCCCGGCGACTGCAAGAAGCATCACGCTGCTAGCCATCATAAAAAAACATGCAACAAACAAGTTGAGGGACTATGGTTGTAGGGTTTAGGGTTCAGCGGCGGCTACAGCAAGGCACGGGCAGGCCATGGGTTCAGACAACTTTCGGATGATGAGAAAACAGCCGATGCATCAGCTGGGCAGCACTTTGATGATTTCCTTTTTTAATTAAGCGGAACCCAAGAAAATGGTAGCCCCTAATTAATATTGGGAAACTCCCATTTTTGGCAAACATGTAGACCTTGTTGGGGATAAGCGCCTGCAGTAACCCTAAACCCTGAAACCTATACCCTAAACCCTATAATACCCTAAACCCTATACCCTAGAGCCTACACCCTAAACCCTCATCCCAATGATTAGATGGTTTGGCAGGTTCGCCTGCAAGGCCAGCGAGAGCTGACTCTTTCTGCTCTGATCGTTTTTACCCAAGACCCTCCGCTGGTATGCAGTTCCTTCTTAGGTTTGTTATGTTTTTAGGGGGAAGTCTAATATAGTACCCAGGAAAAAATACGTTGGAGTATCTGGGCTTGGACAGGAGCCGTGCTTCGCCTTCCGGCTCAGCCTGTGAAGCCTCTGCACTCTGTGCGATAATTACCTGGACCCCAAAAGTATGCAAAATAATGGCCTTTATGGCGATTATTGGGGGTTTAGGGCCATTATTTTACATACTTTTGGGGTTTAGGTAAACTCTACCTCAGCTCGTCTCAGATTGGCTTAGGCTTCATCATGTTTGCATGCTTGTGCTGCCACGATTAAAGCTGCAATTGCCATGAATATCACTTTCCTAGTACCATGACTGTTGCTTGTAGAACTATTACTCTAAATGTTAATGACATGACTATTGCAAACTACTAGTGCTATTGATACTGCTGCTGCACGATTATTGTTATTTATATTGATATTATTCTTCTATTGCTTTCATGCATCCACTACTATACTCTTTGCTGTTACTACTGTCATCATCCATACTGGCGAATGTGGATGCTACACCTAAAGTGGATCAAAGGTTTAGATCTACCATGAAGTTTCGATTGCCCAGAAGCTTGCGGGACTGATGCTCGCAGGTAGGCACAGAATGATTCTCCCTCAGGCGTTGTCAAAGCAGATGGCACAGCAGAGGCGTGCAATGGCGGTTATGGACAAGGATTACTTTGGGAGGCATCTGCCCAATTGTCACAACACTGTAGCTTCCAAAATGGGGAAGACCATGGAAGACCCCAATATACTTTAACCCTTATTACCGGTACTTCCAAAATGGAACCCCCATTTTTGCAAGCCCCCACATGGCAAATGCTGCGCTCCTTGTAGTCACCAACGTCATCCTGAGCAACTCTGACACTTGAGGAGCTGCAGCGTACACGGTAGGGCTTTGAGTTTATTTAGGGTTTAGGGTTTAAGCTATAGGATTTGATGAATGACATGGAAGATACATGAGAAACAACATGAAATTGGGGTTGTGTGCAGTGTCGTATGCATGTGCGCCCCCTACCTCGGAGGGGGGTGCTGCCGTGGATGCGACGGATGGCCTGCAAACAGAAACACGATTGGGTACTCTCTAACACATTGCAGCAGTTTCCGTCCTCTCTGCCATTATGACTGGATAAGAAGATGGAAGCCACTGTACACATGCAGAACTACATCAAACGTCACATCAAAAATGCAATGGGAATGCGGTGCTGTACTGTACTACACACTGCAACGTATTATCACAAATACGTGTCCTTCCATCTACCCTGAACCTGGGACCCTCCATACCCTGAAGACTAACCACCCCCGACCGGCAAAAGGGCGCTTACCTGGCACTCTTCGGATTGCCATCGACGGCCCTCCTGACGTGAGCTCATGGTGTGTTCTGTAGGCTTAAGACTTCAAGTCTTCAGACTTTGCTAGGGCTTAGTTTAGTGCTTAAGGCTTTATTCAGGGTTTGTGGCCTAGTTTGAGGTTTAGGGTTTAATTAGGGATGTGTTTTTGGGTCTACAATGTACGCCAAATGGACACCGAATACATCAAACCTCATATACCCCGTCTGTATAGTGCTAAGAAATCAGCTTATACATATGTATATAGCTATGGGCACGCCTATGTGTATATACACTCATATGTACATACATGCACATACGCACACATATGTATGTACTTTCCTGATCTACTGGGAAAGGCTGTGAACAATGTTGTGTGCGGCCAAGCTGCTTCTCATGACTCGCTGTCACGACTGCTTGGCTTGGAACCTGAACGGATAGATCTAGGGTCCCTGTTACTGTAATTGTAATCCTTATTCGTTGTATGAGGTTCTATAGGTATCCTGGTTAATGGGGTTAGGCGCTTAGGGTTTGAATGTTCATGGGGCTTTCGTGTCTTGAGCTTAGGTTCCCAGGTTTAGGTTTAGGGGCTTGGGGTTTTGCAATCACAAGAGAATGGCATGAAGCCAGTGCTGCACGCCGGCCTTCTTGCGGGGCCAGCGAGAAGGACGCCTGCAGATATCGGCCCACTACCGAGCGCCAAGCTTTGCGGTTGTTTGTAGAAGCGAAAGAATGGAGAAGAAAATGGAAACTATTGTTTTTGTAGAAATGAATTCTACAATACCATAGGGGCTACTATCATTACTATCACTCGATTCTTGACTAGCAACCGGGAAGCAAGATGAATGCCAGTCCGTGCCTGGCTAGTGGAGCAGAAGGCTCGCAAAGGCCTTGCACAGATGTCAGAATGGGGGTTTCCAAAAGTCAGGACTGCTTGTGGGAGTCCCTATAATGGGGCGTTTAGTTTATGTTGGGGCCCTCTTTGAAGAAACTACCTAAAACGTCAATCCTCTGCTTCAAACTCCCAAGGGAAAGATAAGGCACTGGCGAGCGTAAACCTGCCCGAAGCAAGCCCACATGGCTGACAGCTGCTAGAAAACAGGCTCAAAGCTACCATGGAAAGATCCTCTGCTCAAGAGATTGGATCCTTTAGATGACTTGCTGTAGTCGACGGCCATGTTGTGTGAGAATTGGGTCCTCAAATGGCTTCCCAACTCAAGTCATCCGACCCTAAACCCTAGACCCTAAACCCTGAACCCTAAACCCTAAACCCTAGACCCTAAACCCTAAACCCTAGACCCTAAACCCTAAGCTGCGCAGCCCGGTAAATCTGCTGCGGCTCCACTCAAGAAGCCAAGTTCATCCCGGAGCCTAAAATCCCCACAGCCCTATAGTCCCCCTTAGGTAGATAGAATCTAAGGGTCTAGGGTTTATGGTTTAGTCCCCCTTAAGTAGATAGTAGATAGAATATGGGGTTTAGGATTTAGGGTTTAGGGTGGGGTATATGGGGATCTTGTTATGATAGACCCAAAGCCATATTCTATCGAATTAAGGCGGACTATATCTCCTCAAGCCCCAGGACCCAAAGCCATGGTAGAAGGGGCCGGCAGACAAGGAGAAAAAATATGAGAGTTCTATTTGAGGTAGCCTATACTCTGTCATCTGTATAGAAGAAACCTGGGACCGTCAATTATCTGTAAATTCCACTGGACCTATAATATGTTTATTCTCATTCATGGGGGGTTCTACTTTTATACTACAACAGATTTTATAAACAATTACCGGAACTTACAGGCTTAGATTGTTTAAACAATTCCTAGAAGTTATTGGATTTAATGTATAAACACTTCCTAGAAGTCATAGGCTTAGACAGAACACTGCTTGTGCTCAGGAAATTCAGAGCAAAGAATGCAGCGCCCGGTCCTTTGTCCACTCTTTTGGGGTCTCCAGATTCGACCTCTTACTTCGATGGGCTGGCACCCGGGAGGCTGTTTAGGGTTTGAGGTTTAGGGTTTGGGGTCGAAAAAATAGTATACCCCCTAAACCCTGAACCCAAAAGTAAAGCCTCAGGGATGCCCAGCCCAAAGAAGTCTTCCTTCCATCCAATGCGGTCACGTGCCCTCCGCTTGGCGGAGGACAACCGCGACTCTTCGCCGTCGGGAAAAGACCGCAGGCCCTAAGGGTCCCAGTACCGGAAAAATGCATGTATATACAGATACTTATGTGTATGTGTATATATATATATATCAGGAATATCTGAACATGCATGCAAATCATATAGATATATACTTGGTGATATGTGGTGATTTCCGCAAATCAGGGTACCGATTGGGGGGTCCCTATAATGAGGCTTGTACTATTTTGCCGTCTACATCAGGGTATAGGTACTTTGGGCCCACATCAGCTACCATTTAAGTACTTGGACCCGTAGGGGAGGATGCTAAGCTAACGTTTCGCTTCAGCCGACTAGGCCTCGGAGTCACTGGTCATATCGACTGCGCAACATGGGTATTCATGGGTACTTCCCCCTTACAGTGACAGTTGCCGCACTGGGAAGTAGGAGTTATAATAGCCCTTCCCTAAACCCTAAACCCCTTAAGGTTAGTTACTGTAAGGGGGAGTGGCCCAAGGTATCGCTGAAGGCCCTAGGACCTCGACTGCATGCCTTGCACCCTAAACAGTTAACCCAGACCTCCTTCGCTCTCACTCCCAAATCCCAAAAGCCCTGCACTCAAAAAGCCCTAAAGCCCTAAAACTCAACTTCCAAAAACCTTAAACTGAAAAAGCTTAAAACCCTTCAACACTAAAGCCCAAACCCTAGACCCTAAACCCTTTCTCTTTGGCTCCGGACGGAAGGAGTCGGCCCAAGTTTGGGCGAGGAATGCGACCTCATGGACTTCAAAAACGGCAAAGCAACTACTGTAGGGTTTAGGGTTGACAAAAAGTTCAGGGCTTGTTTAGGCTTTAGGCTTCAGGGCTTAGGGCTCTACCCAGCCAGCAAAAGTACCTAAAAGACTGGTCCAAAGATCTCATAAATCGACAAAAGGCCATCACTCTACATACTTGGGGGGTCCAGGTACTGTGGATTCTTAAAAATCCTGCATGACGGTAAGTACCTCATGACATGGGAATTATGGTCCTATACTATGCCAAAATTTCTTTTTGGTAGAGCAACAATAGCTGGGCTGTAGGGGGCTTGTTAGTGCTGAGGGTTTAGATGGAATTTTAGATCTTTAGGATCTTTGTGTTTCGTGGACTACCGGCCCTGTGTGGGGGTGTAGGGTTCTAAGGCTGTGTTCTGTTGAAGAGATTCGGAGGCTAAGGTTCAGATGGCGTGAGGTAAAACACAGAGCACAGGACCATTTCCGCGAGGTCCACATGGCCATCGCCATTCGCGTCCATGGCCTCCGGAGATACACCATTGCGACGTGGTGTCACTTCGCACATGTATCTAACCGCTTTTCCATGTCATCAGTCTGTCACCTGATGTACATCATTGGGTGTTGTAAACCTTGGGTCCCAAGCCCTAGTCCATGCATATATCTATATACATATACTTTCTATGATGCTTACGGTCCAACCGTGGCATTGTTGAGAGCGCCTAGTGTTGTGGTCAGGACACTATACCAAGGAAATTGGGTACACCCCAAAAGGAGCTGGACTGTAGAGTCTAGCTTCTCACCCCGCCTCAAGAAAACCCCCACCACGCCACAACTAATACTGGAGATCCCCCTCACATACTATATTGCGGGTATTCATGGGTAGGGGGGTGGGAGAGCTTTATGACGGTGGCTGGGAGGACTATTCTCAGAAAGTGCGGCAGCCTCGAAAAGCGCTGTGAGCTCCCCGGTAGGGACCTTCCGAGCATGGCAAGGCAAACTTGAGCTTCTCTAATTCTGCATTCTGCTCCCACCCTGCACCCTGAACCCTGGACCCTAAACCCTATAAACCCTAAACCCTCTAAACCCCTAAACCCTCTATACCCTAAACCCTCTAAACCCCTAAACCCTCTCTAAACCCCTAAACCCTCTAAACCCTAAGCACTACAAACCCTGAACCCTGTGTGCTCTCATTCGGCATGTGCCATCGAAGGATCTGTGGCCTCCCTGGTGCTTAATTACAAGGGAATGGGCGAATGGATCCCTATAGTAGTCCCCATATACAATCCCCAATAATAATCCCTATCATCCACCCTACACCCTGAACCCTTAAACCCCAAACCCTAAACCCTAAACCCTAAACCCTAATCCCTATAATCCATTCCACCATCCCCTCCTAAGCACCAGGGAGGGGGGGGGGGCGTGAGCCCTGACTTTCAGTCGGCCCGAGAGCTGCGGGAGGCTGCCACACTATGTACTCAATTTCTGGTTCAAGGTTTAGGGAATCTAGGGTTTAGGGTTCAGGGAATTTAGGGTTTAGGGTTTAGGGAATCAAGAATCTCAATGTTTTGAGGCTTTTAGGTCGGGGTTTGAGGATTCTACAGCTTGGGTTGCGGCATTAAGCCTAAGCCTTGGCCCTGCTGGGTCCGTGACCGCAGCTGGAGCACATTGCTCGAAAGCCATCAGGAGCTCCTCCCGTGCAAAAAGTCAAAAAAGTTTTGGGGGATTCCCAAAATTAGGGTAACCATTTTGGGGGTCCCCATAAGAAGGATCATAATATTTTGGGGTCTATGTTGGGGTCCCCCTTTTTTGGGAAACTACCATGAGCAAGCATAGAACTTAGAAAGAAGTGATGACCTCTGTTCTAACTGTGTGGGGTCTTTTTGAGCGCGATCCTTGGGAAAAAATGGGGCCAAAAATCTAGAACTCTCGATAGCGTTCTCAAACTGCCGGCCCCTGCTCCTCCTAAACTCTAAGCGCTACACCCTGGAGGTTCCCTTGTGCATCCCCGTCCTGTACATCCAAGGCACCACTCTTATCTTTGTCAAATAAGTCGAAGGCCTCCCGAAGGTCGTCCAGGCCTCCAGGCATGGGTTCAACAGACTCGAGCATTTCTATGCTGACGAGTATCGTACATGATTCCTTCCTTCTTCTTCTATGGCGTAAGTGTTCTACTACTAGTCGTGCCACTGTTCACACTGCCACTATCCAGTCTGCCTCCCCCTGGAAAACGGCCTTCCGCTCGCGGTGTTAACATGCGCAGCAGCAAGGAAAAAGCGGGAAAGTGATGGACTCCGAGCAGACTTGCAACTGCTGATGTCAAATGAAACAGCTAGTAAGAAAGCCTTGCGTTTACAAGTGGGTGCTTGTCAAAATTATGGTCCCTTTTTGGGTCCCTATTATTCAGGGTACCCAAACAGGGACCATAATTTTGACAACCAACCAAGTGCAATTTAGGAATAGCGCGTGATGCTCGCAGTTGCTAGCCGTCAGCGTGTTGTATGAATCCAGTGAGCCTCTAATGCTCGTCCGTCCTAAACCCTAAACCCTCAACCGCATGTACACCCAGGTTATAATTCCTCACAAAGGGTTTGCGGGACCCTCGCCATATCAGAACCCAGGCAGATTCATGGAGGGGTTCCCCGCAAGGGCTGTACTTGGTAGGATTTTAACTAATGTCCTTTGCGCGTCAAAAACATACTTGAAGGAAGCCTGTTTACACACGCGTTGAAGAACTTCTAGCAACAAACCACACCCTGTAGACCCCAAATCCAGGTATCAGGACCCTGAACCCTCAACCCTTAACCCTCAACCCTAACCTCAAAATCCTAAATCCTAAATCCCACACCCTTCATGTATCATCTGCCGGCGTTGAGTAGCTGTGCCTGGCAGTCCCGCCGCCTCAGCGCAGAGTTTTCCGATTTACAGGGTTTAGGGTTTATAGGGTTTAGGATACAACTAAATTGCGGTTAAGGGTTTAGGGTTTAGGGAAACTGCCTAGTTGTAAAATACTGGGCATTGGGTAGAAATAGCTGCAGTATACAGGTTTTGGGGCAATGGTAAGACCCTTGCGTACTTGGACCCTCAAGGGACCCTTGACTAAGAACCCCAAGCCCTAAACCCTAAATTTTCAACCCTCTAAGAACCCTAAACCCTAAATTTTCAACCCTCTAAACCTCCATTTTCTGGGTTTTAGCTCTCTACGGGGCTGTTGCTTTGGAGGCTTTAAGGATCGAGGTTTGGAGTTCGGGTTAAAGGCCAGGTATGGACCATGCTTTCTGTTTCTGGGGATTAAGGCTGCGATCCACAACCCTAAACTAGGGTAGGTTTGGGGTCCTGTAACAATTGGATTTATATGGCTCTATAGTATGGTTTATGTTAAGGGTAACACAAATCAAAAAGCATGTTCAAACCTGAGCCTAAGGCCTATACCCTAATATCTGCATTCATAGGGACCTTGTTGAAATTAATTAGGCAGGTTCAGTCAGGATCTCTGCTGTGGACATTCACTATATGTTGCTATGCTTGCTATATCTTATGGTCTAGGGCTCTTAGGTTTAGGGTGCTATGCTGATGCAAATTGAGGGCAGCATGCAATGCAATGCTCCTTCCCGCTCTTACGCCTAAACGCACTTGTCGCTAAAATGCAGAGTAAAATCCAAGCAACGACTAACCCCAAACCCTGAACCCTGAACCCTAAATCTTGAACTTTAAGCCTACCCTGAACCCTAAACCTTGAACCCTAAACCCTGAAACCCCAAACCCTGAAACCCTACACTCTGAACCCTAAACCCCTAACCCCTAAACCCTAAACACTAAGCTGTGTCAGACATTTTGCCCGGCCTTCACGGCGTCCAGGTAGACCATCACGAAGGCCTCTTGTGGCCCCAATGGAGTTTCTGTTGATGAGGGTTATTGAGCTACTAATCTTACTGGGGGGTAGTAGGGAATATGGGAATACAAGGGAATATACTATATAGTAGGGGTTATATGAGGATTATTTTCACTTATTCCCTACTAACCACCATCAAGGTTATTAAAGTATCAGTGCTACCACCACCTCTTCTGCTCTATTGGGTTCCTCTGAACTGTGCACCAGCTAAATCATCACTCCATCCGACATTGTATCAGGCATGCCTTGTGAAGTATCACCCTCTTTCGTTGCAAGCAGGCCTCGTGTGACATCTCGTTGGGGAGGCGGCGCAGCACCTGCCGATTTTGGAGCTCGAATCGCAAAACACAAACAGCCGTATTCTTCCCTTAAGACCCCGATGCTTGCAACAATCCCTGTATTCCTACACTGCTTCGACCGCGTGTTTAAGAAACATCCGCAAGATCTGTAGTCACGCCTTGCATCCTATAAGGTATTCAGCAGCGTTACACTCATCCACAAAGCCGTCCTCCTCCCCTGCATCAGGCAGGATGCCTCAATGGAGCGATACTTAGATGGGCAGGGAACAAAAAACCTCGAACCCTATTCTTACGGTTTAGGGTTTAGGGTCAGAGTTTAGGGCTTCACTGCCGGGATCTAGATGATTAGATCGGAGCTTTCGGTGCACTGGGCTTAGGGAACAATCTCGCTGATCATTCGAGCTCATACCTCACCTGGACCCTCCCAACCTCCTGCCCTGTGCGGCCTAGATTCTGACTCTAGGGGACTCTATAATCCACTTCCGGCATCCAGGTAGGTGGTATCTGAGGCTAGGATGGATGGCGTTGGATAATTATGTGTTGAGAGAATGTCTACCAAAAACTGATTCACGAGGCCACGCCCTCGAAATTAGCGTTCCTACGATGCTGCACGTCCCTGCATACTCCTATAGTCCCCTTAAGTAGATAGAATATGGGGTATATGGGGATCTTATTATAATATACCCAAAGCGATATCTTGCCTACTTAAGGGGGAATATCACACCCTCTAGGATGCCCTAGAGTAGATTGCCTGGTGGCCTCCACAGAGAGGATAGCTAAGGGAACCCAACCTATTGTAAGAGTCTGCGCCGTGGTTTTAGGCCCGTGGGGATACCCAAGTGCCAGTAGGGACTGAAAGACTGCAGGTTATAGGGGCTAGAATACAGGAGAGGACTGGATTTACAAGGATCTGCTTACCTATTCCTACCAACCAGACTGAACCTCAACTCTAGACCCCAGAGAAGAGATAGTAGTTCCCGTGTTCTTTAGAAGGGTTCAGGGTTTTGAGATTAGGTTTAAGGGTTTATAGGGTCCAGTCCCCATTCCAAACTGACTGCTAGTAAGAAAACTGTTCCAGATGCACAGAACAAGGCTGGGATTCGCGCCGAAGAGCTGCACAAGCACCTCAGAACTAGCTTAGGCGTTGGGGTACCCCCAGTTTAGCATTGGGCCGGGGCTCTTGGGAATTAAGGTGCAGGGGCAGGCGGGATCCGGTTTAGGGTTTAGGGTTTAAGGGTTTGGGGTTCAGGGTTTAGGGTAGTTGCAAAGCCTATGCCCTAAACCGCACGGGGCAATCAAGGAGCATTCTGGGGACTGATCTATAGCAGAACAACTCTTCTTACCTCCGTTGCATAAAGATAGGCAAGGTACAGCGCCCTTACCCCAAGTGGTCATGTAGGTGGGAAAAAGCCAAAACAGCCTTTGCTTCAGGCTATGGAACTCTTGTACTTCAGGTCTACCTTCGGCAATCACACTGCTAAACCTTAAGCTATCACCTAAAGCCTCTCCTAGCCAACCCTCCACAGATAAACACTGTGGCCATGAACCCCGAAGCCCAAAACTCAGAGAACCTCTACACCGACAGCCCAACCCCACGAACTCTAAAGCGTGTCCCGCCTTCCTCAAATTGCTGGTGGAAATGGTGCCCGTCCCATCGTAGTCATAGAGCTTGAAGGCACTCCTGAGAGAAAGATTTAGGATTCAAAGTATATAACCCTAAACCCTAAACCCTATAGTTACTAATGATAACAACAATAACACTAATAATAATAGTGATAATGATAGTAGGGTTGAGGGGGTTTCACTCGGGGCTTGGAACTCAAGGTTTAGGATTCAGATTATAGGATAATCAGGTTGAAGGAAGCCGCAGTGAGAGTCAAAGGGACCCCAAGAACCCCAAACCTTGGCTCCCCTATGGTTTTGGCGATTCTTGGGCTCTTTAGCTCCCCTTATTATACTGATATGGACTATCCCTAGCTCCTTAGCTCCCCCCAAAAGTATGGGTAGCCGGTTTACGGTGCCTTCACATTTCCTTTTGATTGCCTGAGGGCCTGCTAGCAAAAACTTAGGGCCTTCGGGTTTAGGGTTTGGGGCTCGAAGGTAGAAGGCCTGTGACCGGTTTTCTACTGGTAGCTTGCGGGGTTTAGGGTTTAGGGTTCTTGCCATGTAAATAAGCGGGTAAGGGGAGCTCTGAATATGTCTTTCAGGGGTCCTGCAGCGCCGTAAGCTAGACCTAAACCCTTCTCCAAGTGACGCTTACTCCATCACTCGCACTCTCACAAACCTAAACCCTCGACCCTAAACCCTAAACCAAAAGCCTACCCTAGGCCCTTCTTGAAGTCAAGAGGCTCCAGCTGGCGCTTGTTCAAGGGCACCTGCGCCTCTTTGCCTGCAGCAGTAGGGTTTAGGATTTGGGGTTTTGAGGTTTGGGGTTTAGGGTTTGGGGGTTGGGGGTTGAGGATTTGGGTCTTAAACGTTTGCGGTTTAGGGTTTTAAGGTTTGGGGTTTCGGGCTTTAAGGTTTGGGGTTTGATGGTTTGATGGTTTAGGGTTTGGGGTTTTAAGGTTTGGGGGGTTAGGGTTGGGGTACTGCCCCCACCCAGCAAAAGTCGGTAGCAGGAGTAGTGTTGAAGGCTTCATTGCACATTCATCTTATACATGGGGGCCGCATCCAGCAGCACATCACCCCAGCATCCCAACCACGCTTCTTCTACATGCATTTGGGAACTTTAGAAGCCTAACTAAATAGTAGTGATTCTAGCCATGTGTACGATCCTCACCTAACCCTTTAGTCGAGAGGGCTCACAAAAACCTAGTCTTAGTATTTGAAGCCCCACCATTCAATTGAGACTTGAGGATTTCTGGTTTACGCCTTAAACCCTACACCCTGAACCCCAAATCCTAAGTCCTAAATCCTAAATCCTAAACCCTAAACCCTAAACCTTTGGATTCTCCAACCCTCACCTGCGAGGCTCAGGAACCACTCGCGGGCCAGCTGCCGTTGCGTATGCAGCTTGCTCCTGCCCCAAGAGCTTGGTGTAGGGTTCCTAGGGTTTAGGGTTTAGGGTTTAGGGCTTGGGGGCTTAGGGTTTAAGGTTTAGGGTTTTGGGTTTAGGCCATGGCTTGCAGTTCTATGAGAAGGTCACTGCAGCTAAAATGGAAGTAATTCGGGTTGCAGGGAGGCCAAGGCAAGTGAGTTGCTGTTAAGGAACTTAAAGGTGACTATTATTCACAATATGCCCATAAATTTATGGTAACTTCAAGCCTAAGCCCTAAACTCCAAACCCTAAACCCTTTGAATTTCCTTAGCAGCAATCCAAACAAAATCCATGCCCCCGCCTGCACCGGAACTGCGCCACAATGGGAACCTCCAGCAGATTCATTAATGAGAAGGGCTTTACGGTCCACGGTTGAGGAGTGCAACAAGTCATTACAACATGATAGTAGGCACGATGTTGGAAGGTGTTGTCGAGGTCGTATCTAGTCTTTTGTATCCATCGCATCACCTGTACTGTGCATCATGAACCATCAAGTGATAAGAATGTAGAATTGCATATGATGCTCGTCTCTGAATCATGTCAATAGTACTATGACCTGCAAGACAAGAGTCCCAAAATTCCTCAAGCCCAAGGCTACAACCCTAAAGACCTTAAACCCCAAAGCCCGAAACCATGCGACAAGAAGAAGCAGCTCTCAGCCGGGGGCCCCCCTTAGTCCCTGAATCACAATCCCTAAACCTTAATCCCTAAACCCTAAACCCTGATCCCTGATCCCTAAATCCTCATCCCTAAACTCTAATCCCTAAACTCTAATCCCTAAACCCTACCCCTAAGCCCTACTCCCTAGACCCTACCAGCAGCTTAGGCCCCGGGACATGATCAGATGGCTGCTGCTCCTTCGCTCAGGGATCCCTTTTTTGAGAGGGTTCATTGGATTGTTTGGTTTAGGGTTTAGGGTAGGGTTTAGGATTTGGGACGTGGGGTTTGGGGGTTCATTGGGCAAATGTATGGGCTTCGAAAAGATAGGTCTTTAAAAAATATCATAACACTAAGATTAACAGTGGTAAGAATAGTTGTTTCTAGTCATCGTGATAAAAAAAAATACAACCAAGGGTATGTACCTAGTCGGGAGTTCCTAAAAAGAAGAGCGCAGAGTTTTGTGGGAGCTCTTTGCTGGAAGATGTAGGAATGCGGAGGTCAGTTGTCGATTGGAAAGCCCTTTAGAGGTGGATCATGTAAGGTGCTAATAGCTTCACATGAGCCAATGTCTAAACTCCTGGTATCTCCCTAAACCCTAACCCCTATAGTAGTCCCCTATATAATTAACCCCCTTTGAGGAGTTTACACTGTAGCTTCACATGGGCCTTCTAGATGGCTCCGCAAGGCCTCCCCCGCCCTGTAAACCGAGCAACGAAGGACTGAAGGATAATCATCCCTATTAATCCCTATACAACACCCCCCCCCCAATAATTTCATAGGTTCCATGTTCTTTTTGATTATCTTCATTCCCTGCTAACCAGAGGTTGGGGCATAGCGCTTAAGGTTTGGGTTGGATTAAAGCAACCCTATGCGCCTCAAACTCTTTGCGACGAAAGGTCTGTTTGGGAGCAGGCGTGTCCATCGCATGCAAACGTGTGTTTCAACGGGTCCCACCCTTATGCACCGCAACAGTTACAATCCCCAATCAGAAGGACCCGCGAAAAACAGGCCTCGGGTCTTCATGTTTTGCAAGCCCCCAACACTGTTTAAAGGGACTTCACTGGGAACCCTAAACAGGAAAACCAAGAATATAGTAGGAATAGAATACGAATATGAGGACCCTGGTAGGTATATTCCTATTATATTCCTACCATATTCTTGGGGTTCTAGGAATAGAATAGGAATATACCTACCAGGGTCCTTGTATTCGTATTCTATTCCTACCATATTCTTGGGGGTTCCCTGTTTGGGATTCCCAGTAAAGTCCCTTCAGTGTGAAATCTCAGGTAGCGGCGTTGGGGATCGGCTGCTCCGGCGAGATGTCCGGAATCTCCTATGCTTCTGAAGGACTCTTAGGGTTTAGGGTTTA
>CAJNIZ010045278.1:12813-28952 GCA_905231905.1 Symbiodinium pilosum | reverse complement strand
GGACAATATTGGGATAATGGAAAAGAAAATGGAAACTATTATGATGCGGGTTATATAGGGTTTAGGGTTTGTTGGACCCCTTATGAGACCCTCATGATGGGCAAGCTATCTTTTTGGGAGCCGTGTACAGAGACCCAGATGTTGAGAGACTTCTGTTCTTATCACCTACAGATGATGGCTTTCGATGCTATGATGCACCTAGATGACCTAAATGGCACACTGTCATCATCTGCTTTCAATCAACTTTAATTGGAGAATTCCCACTGAAGGCCGCGCGTTTAGGGTTTACGGTTTAGTTGCTACTCCTTGACTCACTGGGATGAGGTAATCATATTCGGGAAATCAAGTCCAACGACGACCAACGGGTGTGAGGTAGGATTCTGGTTCATGGTTGCAAAGGGATGCTCGTCAATGCTTCTAGAAACTTTAATACAAAAACACCCTACCTCATAAAACCCCAAACGCAACAACCCAAACCTCCATAAACCACCACATGCGGTGCAACACGCTGAAACAAAAATCTATACCTCATACCTGTTGTGATAACATGTGTCCTGCACATCCACCAGCTCTAACCTCTGCGATTGGTACAGGATGGCGTCAATCCGCATGCACCTGGAAACAGCATGTTGTCAACAATCTACAGATCCTATCTAGGGACATACAAGGGCATATAGGCTTCAACATGCAGATTATATAGGGTTAGGGATACATCCCCAGTAAGGAGACTCAAATGCCAAAGAAATCTTGTTCTATACAGTCAAGGATATGGTCGGTTGTCAAAATCATGGTCCTGCTTGGGCCCCCAATTACTATAAATTTGACATCCTTGTATGTGGATTTCTCAGAACAGGTTGTAGGTGGCCTTTGCAACAGGGAATGTAGATTTCAAGCGGAAGCTAAGGGGCAGTTCAAGGCGATTGGGGCTGAGAGCCCTAGGGGATCAGTAGTTGCCAGCCACAACCCCGAACCCTAAACCTTAAACCCCACACCTAAACCTGTAAGGGGTTCATTTAAGGTGTTTGGGGTTGAGCACCCTAGTCTTACTGGGGGTTAGTACGGAACAAGGGAATATGATCCCTATGTAACCCCCACAGGGTTTTTTACTTTCTACTCTTACTGGGTGTTAGTAGAGCATAAGGGAGTATGATCGCTATGTCATATAACCCCCCCATATTATATGTCTGTAATCCCTGACCCCAGTAAGTACACCCACAGTAAAGGTAGAGAGATTTAGAGTTGAGTTTGCAAACCCAGCCAACCTGGCCATCGTGACGCTGGTGACCTCAGAACACTGCTATCAGTGGCTATTGCCTCATGCGGGTGAATGTTTAGGAGTTTAGGTGTTAGGGTATCATTATGGTGAGGCTTTCGGCTTTAGGTTACGAAAAACACTTTAGTTTCAGGGTTTGGGATATGAGGTTTAGGCAAATGAATGGCAGTTCTGTCACGCAATGACAGTGGCACTCATGACCTGAAAAAGCAAAAGAACGCAAGGATTCCAAAGCCATGCTCCCATAACCAGATGTCAGATGAGCTATAGTCTAAACTCCTAGTATCCCCCTTAATAACCCCTATAGTAGTCCCATATATAATCCCCTGTATAACCCCCCTTTAAGGAGTTTAGATTATGGCTCAGATGAGCTCCCTGCCCCAGTCGGCGCGTCTGAGCAGTCAAAGGTGAAGGGGTGAAGGCGTGCCTGACCACCCAGTAGATTAAGAAGACTTGAATAGGTGGATGTACTGATGCAAAGAGCAAGAGTGCCAGACAATAATGGATATCCCTGTGCTTACACAATGGAATCGAAATCCACATAGTACTATCGCACAAGACGTGAAAGGGGTTACAAGATACTAAGAGCACACGAAGTAGTTCTGATTATCATGGCACATCGCTTGCTTGTAAGCAAGCCCTGTACCATAAACCCTCAACCCTTAGCCGCATCTTATAGCAAGAATAGAACTACTACTGGCTAGGGCGGTGCCAACTTAACAAGGTTTACACGAGCAGGGTTTCATATGTATCTTGCACTCACGTACAACATTCCTGACGGCACAGGGTTCAGGGCATTGCGACCTTCCACATCTTCGCACTTGCACAGGACAACCTCCCCCCGATATGTGTTTGGAAGTAGCGATTAACTCATCCTTTCCCCCTATTCAGAACCCCCCACCACCCCTCCAAAACTTGAATGAACCCTAAACCCTAAGCCCAAAAATGCAGTGATAGTGTTTTGTGAATGGGGTTGGGAGGATTTAGTCATCATCTGCAGCCTTGGCTTGCTCAAAGGTTCTACCTGAACCACACGAATATCCAGAATGATCGCTAGATGCCCAGTATTATCTGGTTTGAGGGCTGTTGTTAGGGAGGAACATCGCCATGTGCCCATTATCCTGAGGATTCAAAGCTGTCATTATTGTAGAGAATAGTCGCTACATGCCGGTCATCTTGGCCGAAAAGTTTTGCTGGTTCTGGAGAATGAAGAAGCTGTAGCTGCCATGGCCATCATGGCTATCACTGCAACCAAGCAGTTATGTGATTCCCGGCACGTCCAAGCCTTCTTCATTCCGCCCGGCACGAAACCTAACACACTATAAGCCTAGATCCTTGAGAAAACAAACAAAGCGCTCAGACTCTATGGGGTGTAGGGTTTAGGGTTCTATAACCCTTCCCAGCATAAACCCTGCCCGGCAAACCCTCCCTGAAGACTTTCAACCACTAATCCCTCCTGAATAGGCCCTAAGCCCCAATCCCTCCCTCATACACCCTAAACCTAGACCCTGAAACCCCAAACTCTAAACCCTTAGACCCCAAACCCTCAAACCCTCAAACCCTCAAACTCTAAAACTAAAAAAAAGCCCTACACCCAAAAACCCTATACAACCCCTTGCGTTGAACTCATCTCCCGCCTCCCGGTTCAGCATGGAGATCGTATTTGCAACTCCACGGAGTCTCCCGAAGGAAGTGCAGTTCCTGAGTTTGTCCCTATACTCCCCCAGTTTCCATTGTCTTTTCCATTTGATTCTCCAATATAGAGGGATAATATCCCTAAACCCTAAACCCTAAATCCCTAAATCCCTAATATCCCTAAACCCTAAACCAAAAGTTCCTTCACAGCAACCCAGGTTCAGATCTCCTGTTAGGATCACAGGAGCCTCGGCAGCTCCTGAGGGCCACAGATCTCTTGGGATTTGGGTCTTTAAGGGTTTGGGGGGTTTGTGGTGTTTTGGGGGCTTGGGTTTTTTGTGGTTTTTGGCCTGTAGGTCTAGGGTTCAAGGCGGAGAAGGCCAGTGAATCTAGAGTGCTTATGCCAGGGACCCCTGCCCTTGCCGCGCATTAGAAAGCAAGGCAGCGCTAGAAATAGTCACGCACATGGATAGATTGCGTAAAGACCCAAGCAATGCTTAACAACACCAATACGGTTATAGACTAAACTCCTAGCATCCCCCTTAATATTGCTTATAGTAGTCCCCTATATAATCCCCTTTAAGGGCTTATATGAAGCACTTTCAGGACAGTAGTGCCCCTGTCCTGAAGAGGCTGGGAACTCGTGCACGAAGTCTGCCAGCGCACGGAGCACCTAATGCAGGTGGAGCTCATGTGCGCAGAGCGTTGTTGTCGTGGTTGAACCAAGTAAGGTTGCATGGGGTCTTCCATAGATTAGGGATCTAGTGTTTGGGGCCCTACAAGAAGGAGTATCCGATCACATTCTTCTTAGAGAGAGTATTTAACGGTGAAACTTCTACCCGAGAATAATATGCCGAATGGAAATACAGCTCACCAGGTTTCGATGAAGACGAAGACCAACAGCCGTTGAGCTGGAAAAGGAACCTCCCTACAATCCTACAAGCATACATATACAATCTTTTGCACTCGTATATATGCACCACATCTTATCCGCGTGAAGTTCCGGCTAAACCCTAGACTGTATAAGCTCCTGCACATGTAAGCTCCTAAATTCCCAAGCTCCCCCCGTAGACTCTAAAACCTAAATCCATTACACAAGAAGCCTGGCCAACTTGTCGTGCACGGAGCATGTCCTCAAAGAAGGCTTCCGAATCAGGTTGTCAGGATTAGATGAAATCCCCCTCCCCCTAAAATTAAACCCCCCACCCCCTCTGATATCAAATGCTTACTCCCTTGAAGTATATACTGGAATGTCTAATATTCGGGGTGAAGGGGGGGTTTAATATTAGGTCGAGGGATTAGTTAAGATTAAAGGCTTATGTTTCAGGCCTTATACGGTTCAGGGTGGAGAGTTAAAGACTACTTCTCGGCCTGAGGATCTATGATGACAGGTTTGGAGCTCGGAGGATTTGGGTTTTGGGATTGAAGCTTAAAGTTGATACGGTTCCTATGGGCGAAGCATGCATGAGGTGTATGTGTGTATGTATGTATGTATGTATGTATGTATGTATGTATGTGTGTATGTATGTATGTATGTATGTATGTATGTATGTATGTACGTACATATGTTCATTCGTATGTACGTACGTAGGTGTGCTGGTGCATGGGTACATAGGTGTGCATTTGTGAGCCACGGGTTAAGTTTGGGTCTCCTGACTTCTATACAAACACTCACTCACAATCTTCAGGAACCCTACATACACAATCACCAGCAGCAACGATTCACAAAATAGCTACTTCATATAAGCCCTACAGGACTACCCCAGTGTCCATTTCATTTTCCATCTTCTTTTGTGTTTCATGTGATTCTCCTTTCTTCTGTGGAATAATCTCCCTGAACCCTGAAAACCCTACGGAATCCCTTCATATTCCCTGTAACCCCCACACTGCTCCTAACCCTAGATACCTAGGGTTTAGGTTTAGGGCTTAGCAACCCCCCTCTCGGCTCCTAACCCTAGATATCCAATGCGCCTTATATCATCACAACACCATTCTTAACCCTAAATACCCTACCATCCCATCACCATACCCCTCTCCCTAAACCCTAAACCCCATAGTCCCTTAAGTAGATAGAATAGGGCTTGGGGTATACTATAATAAGATCCCTATATAACCCATATTCTATCTACTTAAGGGGGACTACAAATCTTAAAGCCCCAACTTTACACCCCAAACCTTACACCCGAAGCCTGCCTATCCCTGGCAGCTCCTGGGCTGGGTCTTCAGGGTTCCGCTGCAGATGCGTAGACACCAGGCAGACCTCCAGTTGCATCCCCATAATCTGACGGCTGATTTGTTCACTGTTGTAGGAAAACACAAAGCGCACCGGGGTGCGGTATGGGAGGTTCAAGGGAAAAGGTCTGGCTATTCGTGGAATTTTCGTCACGCCTCACAGGGGGTTGGCGAGTTCTGCGCCTGGCGGTTAGCGAGTTCTGCATATGGCATTGAAAAAATTGTTCACTTGTGTAGGCAAACACAAAGCGCACTGGGGTGCTGTATGGGAGGTTCAAGGGAAAAGGTCTGGCTATTCGTGGAATTTTCATCACGCCTCACAGGGGGTTGGCGAGTTCTGCGCTTGGCGGTTAGCGAGTTCTGCAGTAACGCTGGGAGTTTGTTCACGTTTGTAGGAAAACACAAAGCGCACCGGGGTGCGGTATGGGAAGCTCAAGGGAAAGGGTCTGGTTCTTCGTGGAATTTTCGTCACGCTTCACAGGGGGTTGGCGAGTTCTGCGCCTGGCGGTCAGCGAGTTCTGCATATGGCGCTGGTAATTTGTTCACTTTTGTAGGAAAAATGGCAGGGTTCACGGGAAAGGGACTGGTTCTTCCTACAATTCTCATCAGGCCTCCGGCATTAGTGAGTTGTGCGCGGTTAGCCAGTTCTGCGGTAGGGGTGTTTAGTTTTGCAAAAACACAAAGCGCACTGGGGTGAGGTATGGAAAGGGTGTGGTTCTTAGTGGAATGTTCATCAGGCCCTCACAAGGGTTAGAGAGTTCACTTTTGTAAGAAAACACAAAGCGCACAAGGGTGCGGCGTGGGAGGGTTCAAGGGAAAGGGTCTGGTTCTCCGTGGAACGCTCATCAGGCCTTAGAGAGGTTAGCCGAGTTCTGTGCCTAGCGGCTAGCGAGTTTTGAAGCAAGGCAGATAATTTGTTCATCTCTGTAAGAAAACACAAAGCGCGCCAGGGTGCGGCATGGCAGGGTTAAAGGGACAGGGTTTGGTTCCTCCACAGCTAACCCTAAGCCCTAGCTCCTAAACCCTGAACCCGAACCCCTAAACCCTGAACCCAAACCCCTAAACCATACACCCTAAACCCTGACCCCAAACCCCTAAACCCCAGTCAGCTAGGATGCCAGTGGCCTTCTGCCCTGTTAGCTTCGACTCAAGCAGAGCCACAACCTGGATTCGCTGGTGAGTCGTCACTCGTAGGCTTTAGGGCTTAGGGCTTTGGGCTTCGGGCCTCGGGTCCAGGGTTTAGGGTTGGGGGTTTGGGGTTTAGGGTTCTGTGTTTAGGGTTGGGAGCTGCCATCATCATGGATATAGCTCTGTAGTGCAGGTTAAATCAAATGGAACGAGAATGGAACAACATTAATTAGGTGGAGACTTCTACCTTCCTTTGGGCCTAGGGTAAGGAAACCTTTTAGAAGTAGATCATAATGCGCCATCCAACTGGTATCGAGTGCGGGCACTATCCAGAGTCTTTCTACCTTCTGTCTTCCGTGGGGCCCCGGAAGAAATCACATTTTCAGTTGGTTCTTCTTAAGTCAACAACGATTGTCACGGAACTGACAGAAGTAATTAGGATAGCAAGCTGTTTGGCTCAAGCTACCCAATGCACATCTGTGGACATCATAGCGCACTTCAATTATTGTTAGGTGGATCCCCGCACTCTGCAATAGTGGTATATTCGGAGTATGGGAGGTCCCGACTACAATCTCCATAATCCCTTATAGTCACTATTACTGGGTGGGGGGGGGGTTACCTAGTAGCTGTGATCTCAGGGCCCCAGGAGGAGAGGATGCCAACAACAAGAATAATCATGACAATCCATTAAACCCTAAAACCTTAAACACAAACCTGTGGTAAGAAGAAACTCACTAGTTTTTACCTACGGCGACGCTTTCTAAACATCCGGACATGTAAACAAGCGAACAGGTATATTATACTACCTCCGCAAAGCATGGCGCCCGACCGCCCACGATCAAACACGTCCGGAATTCAATCTAAACAGGAAAACATCCGGATTTAAATAGATCTTTTATGCTACCTCCGTGGCACGTTGGGGTTGGCCGCCCTCCACTTATTTAAACATGTCACCGTAGTAGGGAACAAGGGACAATTTCATACAGGGGCTGCGTAGGGATTATATTCCTTTATTCCCTACCAAGAGCCAGTAAGTAGTAAGAAGAACAACTAGAGGAATAACAGCTATATAGATGCCAACGACAGCAAAACACGTAACAGCCATCATAGCTGTGGTGATAACCACGCGACAGTTATACTGATAAGCATAGCGGCAGTGATAATCAATAAGGACACTTACCCAAAAAGGGCCAGCGATCATAATAACCCTAAACCCCAAACCCTAAACCCTAAACCCCCTACCATTGTGAGCCCAGATGCAGCAATGCGGTCCTTGAACACAGCCTTGCGCACAGGACAGAGCTTGTCGATGAATTCCACCGATGTCTCCTTGACCAGGTTGAACCTGAAGGTTTAGGGTTTAAGGTTTAGGGTTTCGGATTTAGGATATAGGGTTGAGATTTAGGGTTTCAGGTTTAGGGTGTAGGGTTGAGGATTTAGGGTTTAAGGTTTAGGGTTTAGGATTTAGGGTGTTAGGGTTTAAGGTTTAGGGTTGAGCAGCAAGGGGTTTGGGGGTGATATGTAGGGGGGCAATTGAGAAGAATAGGTCTGCGGGGCGGCAGAATCCACATTTCATGAAATACTGTCATAAGGAAAGTTATTGCTAATTATATAGGTTTCTCCGCTAGGCTTCAGCTCTTCTATGGGATCTTCATTTCCTTTCGCTAGTTGGAAGGCCACAGGTCTAGGGTAAGGGGTTGGAGGTTGCTGGCGTAGCCTTAGGCTTTGATTTTTATCCTCAGCAGCACCCAAGTGAGACGCATCTTTAGGAACCCTGATGTGCCCGTAGATGGGCATTCTGGGGGGTTATGACGCTCTTTACAGGGAGTTTGGTAGTTTTTGCTCTATGAAGCTTTTGCGGAGCCTCAGTTACACAGGGAAGGTATCGAGGGTAGCATTCCGTATAGCCTTTGCTTTGTGAAAACAAAGGGTTAGAGCTTGACAACTAATCCTCATCTGCTACCATGAACCAGCCCACCCCCTAATCTCAGATTTTTCCCTGCCATATAGTTGTAGTATGGGGGATTTCACTTTTATAATGCCAATAGTACCCAAAAAAACAGCAAACAGTTCAAGTTCATAAGCCCTAAGCCTTCTTAGAGTGTTCAGGAAAGTTTGTAATCGAGCTGAAAGAAAAAGGCAGAGTCTCGCACAGGCAGCGGCGCCAGGCTACGCAGCAGCCGTCGGCACCTGAGCCCCGGCTTTGAGTGTATCTTAGCTCAGCAACCCGGCTTCAATGTGGGTTAGATCTTTTGTTGTTTAAAGTTTAAGGTTTGTCTTTTGAACGCCCCTTCCGGGTAAAAAGGTTTAAGGTTTAGGGTTTAAGGTTTAGGGTTTGGGTTAGGAGTATTCCCTCCGCGAATGGAGAATCAAATGCACAAGAACATGAGAATAGAAATGGACACTGGGGTTCGTGGGGGTTTAAAGGCATTGTAATCTAGGATCTCACTTTGAAGTCAACTTGAGGCACCCTATACCATAAACACGACAATACTATAGGAACCTAGTACTAGCAATAATCTAGGCCCCAAACACTACCTAGACCTCTATACCCTAACCCTTTCTGTGGTGTGGGTACCTAACATTATGTCTAGTATCTTCTATATACAAAAGTAGGTGTCCGAAAAAGGGGTAGGGTATAGAAGTCTAGGTAGGGTATGGAGTTTGAGGGTTTGAGGATTTTGCTTATATGGTAGTTTCCCTAAATAGGGGGAACCCAATGTAGATCCCAAAATTCGATAATCCTTTTATTATGGGAACCCCTGAAAGGGTACCCTAGTTTTGGGAAACCCCCATATGGAAAGGGTGCAGATCAAAGGTTCCCAAGAGATCAGAAGACAGCTGCTGAGGCTCCCACTTGTGGGCCGAGGTCTCTTGCGCCACCTCGCGGGTTTAGGGTTTAGGGTTTCAGGGTTTAGGGGATTCAGGTTTAGGGAATTTAGGGTTTAGGGTTCATGGAGTTTGGGTTTAGGGAGTTTAGGGTTTAGGGTTACGGGTTTAGGGTTTAAGGGGTTTAGGGTTTAGGGGGCTTGGATTAAATAGGGTCACATACGGGATGTATAGGAATAGGCTTCATTTTGGATGGTTGAACTGGGTAAGATGATAGCCTTTTCCTTGACTACTACAAGCCTTGTCGAAGAGTATTGGAGAGTACATTGTTTAAAGTATTGCTCAAGTGGGCATCAGGCCACTACTGTTGAGTCTCTGAAGATATCCCTCACGTAATGCCTGATAAGTGTTTCTATTCCATGTGTGATACTCCTGAAATTCCCCCAAAGTCACCTCATCTGGAGGAACCTACACTTGAGGGGCTCCCAAAATTTAGGGCCCCCGCTTCAAGCAGCTATAACATGTTCGGGTATAGTCCCCCTTAAGTAGATTGAATATGGCTTTGGGTATATTTTTTCAGATCCCCATATACCCCGTATTGTATCCACTTAAGGGGAGCTATATATCAAGGGTACCCCCCTGTTTATGGAAACTCCACTTCTGCGTGCAAAGCACGTGGAGGCATAGCCCATGCTCTCCAACGCTGGACGAAAGTGATCCTCATAGTGATCGCACTCGACAAGTGAGAGCAGGTCACAGTCCATCTCCTCGGGATTCACTTGGGTTTAGGGTTAGGGGGGTTAGGGTTGAGAGTTTAGGGGTTTAGCGTTTGGGGGTTTAGGGGTTGGAGGGTTTATGGATGGGGGGGTTGGGGTGAAGCAAGACCCTTTTTCTCAACTCCATTAGACCCTAAATACCCACTGGTTCAGGACCATAGACCCCCAATTAAGAGTACTACTTACGACGATTTGGGTGTAATTAGGATATTCCCAAATCTTTTTGCAGCTAAATCATGGTCTCTAAAACTTGAAACCTCAACCCTAAACAGCCCCAAACCTCACGAAATCTGGACTCTCCAACTTCTAAACACATCTAAGTACCTAAACCCCAAAAGTATGTAAAACAATAGCCCTAAACTCCCAATAATAGCCATAAAGGCCATTATTTTACATACTTTTGGGGTCCAGGTAGGCTCTTAATCAGGGGCCCACCCTAAACCCTAAACCCTAAACCCTAAGCCCAGCATGATTCGACCGAGTCGCGCGGATTTGCTCTACAAGCCGATCCTTCCGGACCTCTGCAGGCAAGTTGAGGACTTAGGGATTTTGGGTCTTGAGGGTTTAGGCTTAGGATTTATGTTCAGGGTTTGGGAAGTCTGGCTTCTAGGATTTTTTGGGGACCTTTTCTCCACTATCCAGGCATCCCAGCTAATGAAGGACTAGGGTTTAAGGTTTAGGGAGGTATAGGCCTTAGAAGTTAGGACTTAACCCTAAACCCTAAACCCTTATGCAAGCAGAGATTAGATGCAGGTTGAGGCCTTAGCTCAGCCCAGGGTTGAACAAAGGATTGCACAGGGATGATAAGGGGTTAGGGGGTTTAGGGTTTGGGGTTTGGGGTTTAGGGTTGAGGGTTTGGGGTGAAGGGGTTATGAACGGAGGGACTATGTAGGGATTGCATGGGAATTGTGTTGGCATTCGATACGAACTATTTCAGTTGGTTTCAAGGTGGGGGGGAAACTGCTTGGGACTTAAAGTATGCTTACAGAGTTTTTGAAAGATGGACTTAAACTCAAAACATGGGCAGAAAGGACTCTGCTGAAGTAATATGGAGCAACTACAACCGCCGCTGCCGCCGCCACCACTATCACAACTGCCATGCCTTCTGCGGCTATTGCTTGGACACTGCCTCAGATCCCGAAATCCTGACCCTATAATGAGGACCCTATAAGAGCCACCCTAAACCCTAAACCCCTAAACCCGAAACTCTAAATTCTAAACCCCTAAACTCTAAACCCCTAAACCCTAAACTGAAAATTCTAAACCCCTAAACCCTAAACTCTAAACTCTAAACACCTGAACCCTAAGCCAACCCAAACCCTGAATCCCAAAACCCCTCAACTGAAACCCGCTTACAAGAGCCACCCTAAACCCTAAACCCCTAAAACTACCCTGAAGCCCAATATCTTAAACTGATACGCAGCTTACAAAGGGAGGCCTCCCAGTCAAAGCATCGGCTGTGAACCGCCTCTACATGCCTGGGCTGTGTATTGAATACATATGGGTGGTTGTCAAAATTATGGTCCTTTTTTGGGTACTCGAAATATTAGGTGCCGTATCATAATAGGGATCCAAAAATGGACCCCAAAAAGTATGTAACATAATGGCCCTTGTGGCTGTTATTATGGGGTTAGGGCTATTATTTTACATACTCTTGGGGTTTAGGTACAAGAAACCCTAAATCGCGACTACAAGTGATCATTTAGATTTCATTATTTTTTTTTACCATCCCGAAGCCCCGGCTTCATGAGTTTAGGGTTTAGGGTTTAGGGTTTAGGGATTAGGGTTTAGGGATTAGGGTTTAGGGTTCAGGGATTAGGGTATGGGGATTAGGGTTTAGGGATTAGGGTTTAGAGGGGCCTGACACCTACCTGACTGTAGCAGCGGGAACGTGCAGTCGGGATGATCACTTGGGTGCCAGTCTTGACGCGTCAGTGCTTCTTCCCACACTCTTGCTCTCACTTCATTGTGTTCAAAGACAACTGTTGTCTGGGAGTTCCTCAAGATGAATATTCACTTCTAGAATCCTGAAAGGGGAGCCCTCTAATCTTTGTATAACCCTCATATATTTCCAGGGTCTTTCAAGGCACTTGCATCTTGAGGAATTCCAACAGTCCAACTGAATCATTCCAAAGATTCTGTATCTCCTCCGCTGAAAGCACGCCCCTGGCGAGCAGGCTGGAAACTGCGCGAAATGTTCTCCGTGCTTGAAGACCCTGCGCCTAATTTAACACCCCCTGCCTGAAAATCAATATTTCAAAGCTAACACAATCATACACTGACACCCCATATGCGTGTGATATATACAAATGGAACTAGAGAGACGCTGCATATGAGGGGTGGGGATTTGGTTTTTGGGGGGATGACCTTTCGGAGCAATATCGTTGTAGTGAATGCTCCTATTCTTTGCTGCAGTTATTGTTTGCCCACACACGATGCAGATGAACAGGTTAGCATGCGAACAATACTTACAGCTGGCGGCTTTGAGCTGCTGAGTTCTTGAGGCCAAACAAGTCTACACCATTTACTACGAAAGGACTACGAAAGTCCAAAGACTGTAAAGTGTACCTGCCCAGCTGCTTCCCCGACGTCTAAGCGGGAATCGTGCGGCTCCGAAAGTATATAGTTTTAGCTCGCCCCCAGCGGCACAAACATGTCCCGGCCTAACATAGTTGGGCCAACCTGGCAGTGGATGGCAGGCGTGAAATTGGGCGTAGGTTAAGGTTTGGGGTCTTTATGAAGCAGGGTGGGACTCTTTACTTGATACTCTTTCATCTAGGGACCTCAAAATTCAGGGCGCCTGAAGTTTGGAAACTTTCATATAGGGGTCAAAGGAATTAGAGTAGAGGTTGATCCGCGTGACTACTCGGCCTAACTGCTTGGAATAGGCACCACTAACACAACATATATACACTTTCCAAAACCATCAAGATAACACAGTTACTTGACTCTGAGCATCGCCGCGCTAACGATTGGTCCAAAAAAAGCCCTTCATCCTGCAGATTGAAACTTCGAGACAACTTGAAGCCCGAAACGTTTAAATCCCAACCCCCAAAGAGTATTGCGGGGATGAGCCGCAGCTGGGATCCCTGCAGTTGCTAGGGCTAAGGGAGGGACGGTCCCTCCAGGGACAGTGTGGACAATTTTGGGTGGGGCACTAAGTAAGGAAGCAGTGATGGAATACAGTTTGGCACGCCTGATAAACATGTCTTCTTAAACTCTTACAACCAGACAGCGAGGGGATAACCCTACCCCAAATCCAGGCAACGCTATACAGGGATCAGAATTTCCAACCTTAAACCCCAAGCCCAAAGCCGTAAACCCAAAACCCGAAGCCCGAAATTCAGATTTCCATACCCTTTAAATCCCTAAACCCAAAGCCCTAAATTCCGAATCCCATACCCCAAGCCCAAGTTCCCTAAACAGCGTGAGCAGCCAAAACCAAGCGCGAGACCTGCATTGGCGGGCTTCCCATCTGGGAGTCGCTCCCCATGCAGCCTTCTAAGCAAGTCAACGGGTTTAGGCTGCTGGGGTTAGGGATGTGGGTTTAGGGTTCAGGCTTTGGGATTTTGGATTTAGGGTTCAGGGTTGCGGGTTTAGGAGTTCTGGGTTTAGGGTTTTGGATATAAGGTTTTGACTTTCTCAGTGCAACAGATTTGAAAGCTTGCAGCAAAGAAAGGCCCCCCCCCATTCCTATATACTAGAATCCTAACAATAAGGGCTCCCGTCAAAAAGGCGCGTAATTTGGAAATGGTGTATGCTCATTTGAACAGATTTCAGGTATAGTATAGTGTCCATTGGCACGTGGACATGTTGATGGTGTACAGGCATAAGAAGGCAGCGGGAAATGAACAAGGTTTCTACTGCTGGCTATGTCCATTCCCTCAGCCCTTAGCCCCTACGCCACAACATCCAAAGCCCCCCAAAACCTCTATTTGCCCCAAACCCTAAACTCTCAATCCCAAACCCTAAAACCCTAAATCCCAAACCCTCAATTCTAAACTCTAACTCCCAAACCCTAAACCAAAACCCATGCAACCCCAAACCTTCAACACCAAATCCCAAGCCACCTTCAAAAACAACCCCCGGCCTGAAGACCTGCTTTCGGCGCTCCTCCGGCATATCCACGCCGTAGAGGAACCTCCGTTTTCTACATCGGTGGTGGCCCACACCCTATGGGGCTTTCGGGTTGGGTTTAGGGTTAGGGTTTAGGCTTTAGGTTTGGGACGAAAATTGCGGAAGAGGCTCAGTATATGAACGGTAGACGCAAGCAAACCCTGACTCCCAAAAGGGCCAACAAACAAGATCCCCTGGGTGACTGCGGAGAGCTATATCTGGACTGTATAGGGCTTGTTATGGGCTTCTGTACAAGATCTAATTTCTAGATCCTTTCTGGGGTACAAGATGTACATAAGTGCAACTTCAAGGAAACCGTCCGGCTTCAGGTTTAGCATCTAATCTTCAGGGACAGCTTTGAGGAGACTTTGCAATTGCTTGGCTCCTAGACTTCATGGTTCACCAGGAATCCGTGCAGCCTAACCCCCGTAAACCACCAATCTCAAGTTGCAGCTACAGAGCCAGGGCTCCATGTTGTTGCCCATGTAGCCGGCCAGGATGTTGTACTGCCCAACCTCAATCTGAGGTCTATAGGGTTCAGGGTCTAGGGGTCTCGGGCTTAGCGCAGCGGACATCCACCAACCCTGAGCTATCAAAGCTCTGGGTTTCTTGTGGAGGCAGAACATGGAAGTTCGTCACCAGAATCTTCTTACAATCCCTAATCATAGTCCTAGGATCCCAACATGTACTCACCTAGGCTTTGAGGAGCATGGAGGGTGCACAGAAATCTTCATTCATGCAGGGGCCGCGGCTGTGAATTCCAAGGGCTGTCGCCGAAGGACTCTCTGAACAGCCTCCCATCAGATTGCAGCTTTGACTTCTGACCCTCATTTTCTCCAAACCAATGTCGATACCCTATGACTTACTGGGGTAGTAGGGAATACAGAAAAGTTCTGTTTCAGGATCATATTCCCTTATTCTCTACTAACCACCAGTAAGATGAACCAACGGGTTTAGGGTTTAGGGGTTCAAAAGCATTCACTCTACCTACCCCTGCATTCCCCCAGCTCATGAGGTCGGTTGCGCCTCCAGCTGTTCCCGGGTCTCCTGCCACTTTACAGGGTTTAGGGTTCATAGGGTTCACATGAGGTTCATAGGGTTTATGGGCTTAGGGTCTAGTATTTAGGGATCTAAGGCATTTTTTGGGGGGAGTCCTTTGTGGGGTGGGTTCCTCTAAAAGGCATCCTCGTAGTTTGAACCTGAAGAAGTTCCAAACCAGAAGTTTCAAGGAGTGGGGTCCTTCTTTATGGATACTTCCACAAGGAATTGCCCTTCTTTGCTGACATACCTCATTTAGATGATTCTCACGCACATCTTTGAACTTCTGACTAGTTTGCCAATCAAGTTCTGCTGGGCCGAAACAAAACAAGGCAGCGGACATCAAGCAAGTCGCCCCCTTTGTCACAACCTTGTGAGGGTCCGCATGCTACCTGGACTGCCACCACCGCCACTGCTGCCACTGCTACTGCTATGGCTCCTTGCCCCTGACCCTCCTCCAACTCATCCCACCCATACCAATACCGCCCGCCTCCACCTCAGACTATTTTGTTGAGCTGCCCTGAACCCTACATCCCAGATCCTAAGCGCTAAATTCTCAAATTCTCAAATCTTGGTCCTAAACCCTGAAATCCTGAAGTCGCAAACCCTAAAATCCCAAAATCCCAAACCTCTAGGTCCTAAGCCCTACAGCCAGGGGTCATGTCCTGTAGCTCTTGGGCAAGCGCGGCTGCTGCCGGTGCCGTCTGAGCGTCATCCTCCTTCAAAGACTTGAAGTTTGTACCCTTGATGTTTGTAGCCCTAGGTCGTGGGACCCAAATACCCTTATTAAGGGCCATAGTCCATGGTTTAGGGGCCCAAACCTCCTAAATCCTAAATCCTAAACCCTAATTCCTAAACCCTAAACCCTAAACCCAAACCCTAAACCCCAAATCCTAAACCCCAAATCCTAAAGCCTAAGCCCCAAATCCTAAACCCTATAAACCCTAAGGGTTCAAAGGAAAACTCCCTGACTCCTGGATGTCCCCAACAGCAGACTGTAAGGATGCCAAGAGGGCCTCCCAAAACTCCGAGGGCTTAGGGTTTCGGGTTTGGGATTTGGGGTTTAGGGCTTAGGATTTGGGGTTTATGGCTTAGGATTTAGGATTTGGGGT
>CAJNIZ010045277.1:19876-34542 GCA_905231905.1 Symbiodinium pilosum | reverse complement strand
GGGCTTGTAGAGTTTAGGGTTTAGGCCGGTATACTTTTGACCCTCAAAAGCCACATAGTAGCCCCAGCTATCCCCCTCATGAACCTGTTTCGTAAGCTCCTGTGACCCTTCAAGTAAGCCTTGAACTTAAAACCCTACACAGCCCCGGCTTCCGCTTCATTTTCCATTAGATTCTCCACCATGCTAATACATCCCTATATAGCCCCTACATAANNNNTTGTATAATCTCTATATAACCCCTACGCAATCCATATGGGATCCGTAAACCCTAAACCACTGACGGCTCAAACCCCCAGCCTACCTGGAGGCTCATGGGTACCCTGGGGGCAAAGTAGGGAAATAGGGAAAACGCACGGTTTGTGGGTTCATGGTGTAACCGCCCATGGACACCTAAGCGGTAAACCATGAACAGTCAAGTGAGCAGGTTTTCATTTGGGTATTCTTCAGCCCAACATCGAGCAAGATTATGTCCTTCTCCTGGGTACCTCATTTTATGCGAAGAATATAAACTTGCTTGGTGCAACCTCAACAGACACTGCTGCAGCAGGAATTCCAGCTCTTTGTGGGGCACATGGGCCTGAAGCTTAGCCTCCTGTGTGGGGCTTCGGGCTTAGGGTGAGGATCTTCTAGGTGAGTAGGGTTTAGGTTTCAGGGATTAGGGTTTAAGGTTCAGGGTTTAGGGTTCAGGGTTCAGGATCTAGGCAGGCTGGACTGTTTGGGGTTCCAACTTCGGAGTTCAGGGCAGGGCTCAAGGTTTCATAGGAGGGCTCAGGAGAAATATTCTTATAGTCCCGATGAAGCAGATAGAATATGGACTATATGGGGATCTTAGTATGATATTGGGCAATTCCAAGTTCGATCTCCTTAAGGGGACTATGGCTTCTGCTTGTCTGCAGAACCTACTCACGAACTCGACATGAAGAAGACCGTTCCTTCACGGCTTAAGCCCTAAGCCCTAAGCCCTAAGACCCTAAACCCTAAAAACCCTAAACCCTAAACCCTAAACCCCAAGACCCTAAACCCTAAACCACAAGACCCTAAACCCTAAACGCTGAACCCCAGACCTTAAACCGTAGACGCTTTAGGGATCCTGGACTCTTAGGAGCCCTATGCATGGGCCAGGGTTTAGGGTTTAGGGTTTAGGGTTTGGTAGCATGTTTGCTGAGCAACAGGGTCCCATGGACTCCATTTCCCGTAAGTTGCCGACTTAGGGGTTTCGGGTTTAAGGTTTAGGGGGCTCTAAGCATGTCTAGCACTGGTTAATTCCAGTGTACGGATCGTGCAGAAGCACTCTAAGACTTGAACCTTAAACCCTGAACCGCACACCTTGAGGTCAAGTCCCTACAAGGATTCTGCAGCGCGCTGTTTTGAGAAAGCCGATTTAAACCTCTGACAAATTTGAAGCTAGACTGAAGAATCCGTACGTCATAGGGTCCCGCACCCCACGCTCCCCGACCCCAGAGGGTTTCAAAGTAGGGGTGCGTTTATGCCCATCCCAATAATAAAGACTATAGTATATTGAGTTCTATGTCGGGGTACCCCCCGTATTTGGGGAAACCACAAAACCCCCAAACCTAAACCCTAAGCCCTAAGCAAGTCATTCCTGACAAAGCCTTGCTTGGGCTTTGGGCTTTCGGTTGGTTTGTCATGGCTACAGGGTTTGTTCACGGTTTGGGGTTTAGGGTTTAGGGTTTAGGGTCTGGGGTTTAGGGCTCGGGGTTTAGGATTTGGGGTCTAGGGCTTAATGGTTTTGGGTGCAGGATTCAGGGTCTAGGCAGGGCTTGTGGATTAGGCCTGATGTGATCTTTATGTGCACACGAATCCATGGCCCATTGAGCTTCCTTGCAACCTAAGCACTAAATTCTGATTTCCACAAGTGCAACAACTAAACCCTAAACCCCTTCAATGGGCCTTGAACTGGCCCAAAGAAAAGTAGGTACTCTTTATAGGCTCTGGGGCCCAAAGTAGGTGCCATCTAAAGACTTGGAGCCCCGGGCTACCGCACCCAGCCCTACACCCTAAACTGGAAACGGCTAGGCGGACTACAGCAACTCTTTGAAAACCGGCGCAAGCGGGTTGCGAACAAGAACTGGGGCAGCTGGGACTGGGCTTGAGGATCAAGATTTAGGGTTTAGGACTTAGAGTTTAGGTTTTGGGGCTTGGGGTTCAGGATGTAGGGTTCAGGACTCAGATTTCAGAATGTCGGTTTAAGGCTTTAGATTCAGATTTTAGGGCTTCGGGGTTTAGGACTTCATGCAGACCCATGCTTAATAAACCCCCTCCCCTCAATAGGGACCATACTAGGGATCTTAATATGGAGGCGCTTAAAAGGAAGGGGTTATTAATCACGGGTCTACAACCCTAAACCCCAAACCCTAAATAGTAGATTCCATCTTATATTCCCTTATTCCAATATACCCCCCATCTAACCCCTATATATATACACCCAAGTATAGCCCTATATATCCCCTATATATCCCCTGGCGTTGTGTAAAATACCAACCCAATGGCTGTGGAGGGCGCCTTTGAAACCGTATTTCAGAGTGCCACTGCGATGAGCTAGATAGCTGGAGTCGTACCAAGGTGTAGAGTTTAGGGTTTAGGGTTGGGTCCAGGGTTTTGGGTCCAGGGCTTAGGGTTTGAGCTTACTCTCCTGAATTTCAGGTCTCAAGTGCAGTGTTTATGGCCCCGGGGCTACGGGCGAAGAGTGATGGGCTTAGGCTTTGAAGTTACGTAATTCGTGGGTTTCTGTTTAGGACTACAGCTCCCAAACTTCAGCCTTCAGCCTCCACCAAAAAATCATGGCACCTCACATGAGTAGTATTTTATTTGGGGATAGTAAGGTGCCCATTATAGAGTAAGATTATATCCACCTTTTGGGTATAGTATTTTTTATAAGGATTTTATATAATCTTACTAGGTCCAACCACTAAAAAATCACTACTCACATTGCGGTAGGATCTCGCCATAGGATACTACAGGCTTTGGTGAGCATACGCTAGCCTCCTCAGAAATATTGGCGAGCGCATGCATTTGCTGCCCAATCGGGCAGACTGCAGCCTTACTTATCCCTGAGGGCCCAAGCTTCAACAGAAAATGTAGTACTGGTTTTGTGTAAGTGTATGATTTCTAAGGACTTGGACCCTTAGGGAAAGAAATGGTAGGGCAGGTTTCTGGTAGGTATATGATTACTAAGTACTTGGACCCTTAGTGTATTTTTTCTTTTCTAGAGCCGTGGTCTTTGCAGTTCTCAAGGCCGCGAGACAGCACATCTATGGACGAGGAACAGTTGAGCAACCGCGACGATGACAAATAGGTCCAGCTGTGGGCGTGCATATTCGATTAACCAGTTTGCTCCAGCAGAACATGACTGCACTTCTTGTTGTCATTGCGGTGCTGTTTATCTGTTCTAGTGCACTGACTATTATGGCCCAAATCTGCTAAACGTCAGCAGCGTTTGCTTACCCTACAACTTGTGTAAACTGTTCTGTGACACGTGTTGGGGACATTGTTCTCTATGTGCAGACATCCCCCAACTTCAGTTTGTACACCCAAGAAGCTAAGCTGGGTTCACGTTACGGATACGCAAACGAGCAATCTTTCTTCCTTGGGTCTTCTAATCCCAAAGCCCTCAACCCGAAACCCTAAACTCTTAAACCCCAAACCCTCAGCTCTAGCCGAGTGGAGCTCAGGCGAAGATCCCCCGGCAGTCGTTGAAGTCGGTGCGCGGATACGTGCTTTTTACTACACGTCGGACCGGCTTTTCAAACCCTGTGCAGGGCGACGCGGTTGGGGTCTAGGGTTTAGGGTCTAGGGTTCAGGCTTTAGGATTTAGGTTTTGGGATTTAGGGTTCAGTGTTTAGGGTTTAATTAAAGGGTTTGGGGTTTAGGGGTCAGGGTTCAGGTGGATCTTCAGGGGCCACCGTAGCTCTAAACCCATGGGACAGACCCCCTTGCAAAGCCTCAATCTGACCGTCCAACCTGGGGGTCTTATAGGAGGTTTAGGGTTTAGGGTTTAGGAGGGAAGCCCCTCTGGGTTTTTTGAAGTCCTCCAAAGAGCTTCAAAATTATGAGAAGTACGTGTACATGCGGATTTGAGATAGAAGCCTGGATTATAAGACGCTAGAACCCTTGGACAAAGGTAGCATGATATACCCCAAAACTTGAACAGCAAGATTCTGCAGTGCTTCGTGGGCCGCTAGATTATAGGATTGAATTCAGGTTTTGCGTGCTGACACCAGGTTCCCACCAAGGGCAGATATCCTAAACCCTAAACCCAAAATCCTCAACCCTAAACCTTAAACCTTAAACCCTAAACCCAAAATCCTCATCCCTAAACCCCAAACCTTAAACCTTAAACCCTAAACCCAAAATCCTCAACCCTAAACCCTAAACCTTAAACCCTAAACCCTAAAAAAGTCTCCATTTCTTCTGGTGTTCAGGGAGCTTGGCTCAAGTACCCCTACGGGCTAAGGTACTCAAATCTTGGGGTTTAGGGTTTAGGGTTTAGGGGACCTACCAACACGGCGTAGAATTTAGGATTTATCAGCCTTTCAGATTATGGTATTTGGGGCCTAAAGCCCCATTACTTGGGTATTTGGACCATTAATTAGGGTATTATATTGCCTCGTGAGCCGGTGTTTAGGGTTTAGGGTTTAGGGTTTAGGGGCTGGGGTGTTGAGGAAGTCATTACGATCTTATTAAGGAATTCAGAGTAGTTACTACATACTCACATGGTTGTAATTAAGTTAAAGTTCCTTAACAGCAGCCCATACTAAACCCCACGTCTTTGAAGACCTTCCAGCCCCAATCTAATCCTGTAGCCTATGTTTCAGGTTTGGCTGTATGCATCTCGCACGCAAACTCCAAGCTTGTATATTTTCCAGCATGCTGGAACCGAAGGCCTGCGGAATGAGGCCCAACACCTACCTAAATGCCGCCTCCGCAAAAGAAGCCTGGAAAGATCTCTTGTGACTCTCGTGCACGGGCGGTAGCTTCTGCAGGGCCCTTTTCAGTATCCAGGGTATTTGCTGGAATCTACCCACTGTGAGGTTCAGAGCAATTACAGCCCAACCAAAATGGTAGTTCCAAAGTCAGATATAACCATATCAAGGGATGGGGGCTTGTAGTCGGACCTTAAAGCATACACCCTCGTAGGTTCTCAATTTCCCTAAGCCCTATAGTCAACTCACTGGGACCACATGGCTTTCTATATGGTAGGCTGCCTAAACCATTGCCCCTTCTTGGGCACCCTAATGATTAGGGGCGCATTATGGGGGGGAACCAAAAGGGGACCGCAGTTTTGACAACTTTTCTGTAAACGTGCAATTACTTCTGGCATTCAAGTGCTTGGAAGAATTGTCGACGTTCTTGGTAGGTTCCAACCATCCATACAAGCCTTCATCTTCACTTCCAGAGCTGATGTTTGCAATAAGGAAATCTAATTATAGTGCCGCTTGTAATAGTAGTGATAAGAATAGCAACAATACTAATAACAGTGATAATGACTATGTACGTCTTGATATGTCTATCCACAGGCCATGTGAGTTTGCCATATGCAGCTGCCCGGAACATGTCAGCAATTTCTTGCTTCCTGCGCGATACCCAAACTCTCATCAATGAACCGCCAGCCAGTTTTGCGGCCACACAGGATCTCGGTGACACTCAGTCACAGCTTCAGCTTGTTATGCTCGCTGGTCTTTTCAAAGTCGTTGGCCGGATCAATCCGGGCTGGCTCCTGGACATTCTGGAAAGACGAACGATATGACTCCATCATGAAGACTAATGCCTCGCACATCTGGATGCAAATCTCGACACCGCGCTCCGTCGTAGAGTTCAGGGTGTAGGGTGTAGGGTGTAGGTTGTTGCGATCCGGTTTAGGGTTGTGTGTTTAGAGTCTTCCTAGCGCTCCATGGGTAGTTGTTCGTAGGGGTATACGTACACAAACAAGTTCCTAAGTAGCTGAAAAAGCCCAAGCACAAAACTCTGCAACCCCAACCCTCGGCCCTAAATCCTCAACCCCAAGCCCTAAACCCCCAAATCTCAACCCCTATGTCTGACACCTTAACTCGCAACCTTGAAGCGCAAAACCTACTCAAAGGGTCAGTGAGACTAAGTCAGTAGTTTAATTTGGCAAGTGGAAGCTACTGTAGTATTCAGGTTCTGGGGTTCAGGGTCAGCGAGACATAGTAAGGTGCTTATAGGTATACTTAACATCCCCCTCTGGCCTCCCAAGTGAACCTTAAACTCCAAGTCCCTAAGTCCCAGGCCGAGAATCCCACCTAAACCCTGAACCCCAAAAGCTAAGCCCTAAAACCTAAACCCTGAACCTTACGTCCTAAGCACTGAAGGAGAAAAAGAAGTCCACTACCTGGCGCGAAGCCCAGGCACCCGGACGGGGTCTGATGCAGAAGCTTAAAGTAAAAAGGGGATTTCGGGAACCTCAACCTCCCAAAATTAGGACCCCATGACTATGATATGCTGTTTATAGGATCCTAATTTTGAGGGTTGGGGCTACCAAAACCCTTTCATTAAAAAGGGCCAACAAAGTTATGGATTTATGGTTTCGGGTTTTGGGTTCTGGGTTTAGGAGTCGCGGGTTTAGGGGTTTTGGGTTTAGGGGTGAAGCTTTAGCGGTTTAGGGTTTAGGGGTTCTGGGTCTGGGGGTTTTGGGTTTAGGGTTTAGGGTTCTGGGTTTAGGGGTTTAGGGTTTAGCGGTTTAGGGGTTTTGGGTTCTGGGTTCAGGGTCCGGGTTTCGGGTTTAGGGCTTCAGGTTTAGGGTCTAGGGGTTCAGGGTTTAGGGTTAGGGGTTAAGGTTTAGGGGTTTAGGGTTCGGGGCTTAGGGTCTCAGGGTTAAGGTTTAGAGGTTAGGGGTTTTGGGTCTAGGGGCTTGAGGCATGAGGGGTTCAGGTTTTGGGGTTCTCCCTAACACTCCTTACCCAGATTCTTTGAAGGATCCAAACAAATTGAGCACATGACCCCATTGCTACGTCGAGGAAAGTAGGTGATTATTGGAAGGCTTCATTGTTGGAATTTGTACCCTAAGGCCTAAAACCCTAAACCCGAAGCCCTAGGCGTTGAAAACTCGACATCCCATCTCCCGGCATTTCCTTCGGAGTTCTTGTTGAGTCGTCTCAGTCTTCCCTTCTCAGACCATAGCGTGCTTCAGAAGAGCAGAATTGGATTATGTAGGGGATTATTTTTATCGGGGAGTATTATAGAGGTTATCAAAGGGGGTGGTACCTCAGAGAAACCTGCAAGCAGGAATGATGTGTACTCAGGCCTCTGTAATAGGCTTATTTGTGGCCCTGGAAAGTAGCTTTTTTGACAAGCTCGTGCGTGGTAGTTATGTGGAAGTAGGGTCGCATGGGGACAGCAGACAGTGTTTGATGGCATCTCGATTGTGGGACCCGTAATAGTTTTGGGTCATAGCCTGTTATATCCCTTGCAACCCTCTAGCCTAATCCCTAAACCTTGAATTCGCAACGCAATGTAACCTAAACTCTAAACCATGAATTGTCACAAGCTACGAAGGGCTTCCTTACAGCCCATGGGCCGGGTGGCGCATCACCTCTCATACCATGGATACTAAAAATCCTGCAGGACCCCAGGTACTGTACCTTATACCTTGGGAATTATGGTGCTACAGTAAAATAAGGTCATGCAGGTTTTTAAACATCAACAGCAGTCCTTCCTCAATGAAAAGAGTACAATGCAGAGCTTTGGTGGCTTGGGCATTTCACGTGCTGTGAATTTTTGCGTGTTAAAGGAATACGTGGAGGGCCAGGGAGACTAAGTAAGTAGGCCAATAGTGGGGAAACTGCGGTTATCACATATGGCTTCAAATTCATGTTGTTTTAGGGGTTTTAATGTTTAGTGTTTTTAGGGTTTGGGGTTCAGGGTCTAAGGTCTCCCTGTAGTTTTTCCTGCGCGCCGTGGAAGGTGCTGGAAATGAACGTGATGCCGGAGAATGGAGTGAGGCTGAGCTCGGGTTCAGAGCTTATCCCCCTTAAGCAGATAGAATACGGAATTGCCTAGTATTATAATTATAAACGCTGTCGCGCGCCCGCCTCGGCTGGCGGGGCTCGGAGCACTCGAATAGGTCATGGCATGTAGTTGAAACGTGGGGTTTAGGGTCGAGGGAGGAACGGAGGCAAGCCTCACTTAGACGTGTTTGTTGCATGGCAGTTCCAGCATTCATGGAGGGGGGTTGGCTGGCCTTAAGTGAGGGAGTTCGCAAGCTTTCAGAACCAATCGGGGGGCAGGGGGGGGGGCGGCGGGGGGAGGGCGGAGAGGGGCTGCCGCGTATTGCGAAAGCCTCGAGGAATTTCACGTGGGTGGTCAGGCTGGAGTAGGCCACCCACCATGAAAGGAGGGTCGCCACAGTTTTTAGAGATTTCTGAACGCCCTGAGGCCCTCTTTCTATCTACTTAAGGAGGATTACAGGTACTGGAAACATGTGGATTTGGTCGAGGGGCAAGGGAACAAGCAAGGACTTCATGTAGGTAGTGCCCCAAGTATCCGGGTTTAGGGCTTAAGATGCTGCATACCAACCCACTTATAGATTGGGTCATTCCCCCGGCTTTGTTACCGGGTGATTATAACTTCTATTATCTATTCCGCTGTCTCGGGGAATGACCTGACCTATAGTGCCCTGGCATCGTCAAGCAAGGCTTGTTATTCTAATGCTAGGTCTGGAAAGCTCAATTTTTTTTTTTGACTAGGTAATATCTGAGGGTTTAGGGCATAGGGTGTACCAGTATGGATGGCACTGCCCATTTTGTTCTGCCGTGAGGGTCTCACTTACAAGTTCTCTTGTTGCTGATGTTTTTTGGGCTTGTGCTTGCGGCGTTTTTTTGGCCCTAAACCCTAAACCCTAAAGGGATGTCATTTCCGAACTCTCGCAGGCCGAATATTTTCTCTGACCACATGTGGAGCCGGCAAAAGGGCTGGACTTGCCTTTTGTTATATATTAACCCTATAATCCCTGTACTTTCCATTTTCTTTTCCATTATGCCTATATTACCCCTAATATAACCCCAATATAAGCCCAGTGGTAGATGGAGGACTGGACTACTGAAAGCAACCCGTGTATACATACATGGATATATATATATATATCTACATATATATATATCTACATATATATATATATCTATCCATACGTAAATATATATATATATATACATACATATACATACACATATCTAGAGAGTTCCGGAATATAGTCCGCCGTAAGTAGATGGAATATGGCTTTGGGTAGATTTTGATAAGATCCTCAAATGCCCCATATTCTATCTACTTAAGGGGAACTATACATTCTCGAGAAGGACTCCACTAAACCCTTCCTTCTTTTCGTACTAGCAAGAGGCAGGAAGAGAGGCTGATGTCTACGAGGGGCGCGTACAGGATTACAGAGTTCGATGTTTGTTTGTGGAGGGTTTCGAGGCTTAGCCATGAACCCGAAATCCTGCACTTCGAGCCCAAAACCCTAAATCCCCAATGTTGGGCTGACAATAAAGAATCCATCCCAATCTTGTGGTGCGTTATTGGTTTACGCAAAGGGGGTCTCGCAATAATGGACTAGTGGACGAATGATGCCTACGGAATTCCTCCTCGGATTTCCATCTAGTAAGAGCTGCGGCTGGTAGCTTCAAAACCTTGGGGTTTGTAATGAGATTCCAAACTTGGCTTTTAAAGCAGAATGCCAACAAGCTCCAATTTGTCAGCTGCGTTCTGCTGAGCCTGTTGGTTTAGGGTTTAGGGTTTAGGGTTTAGGTGCATCTAAGCCTAAATATCATTTCGTCTCTACAAACTTGAAATTAGGAATTTTTCGGGCAGACAATAATATTATTGTCACCCCTTTCTTATGGCAGCAGGATCTTGTTTAGATCTTTTCGGGCTCCGAACTTTTGAAAAAGCAGACGCTATCTTCCGGGATTTTTCTGGTCCGGCAACAAAATACCATCGTCACCCCCTTTATTAATGTTAGCTCAACATAAAACCCTAAACTCTAAACCTCAAATCCCTAAACCCAAAATCCCTAAACCTTAAAACCCCAACCCTAAATCCTTAAACCAGGGCCTCCCCCTTTGTAGAAGCTCCAACCTGAGTAGTATTTTAGTTGGGGATACTATGGTACCCAGTATAGAGTAAGATCATATCCTCCTTTTGGGTATCGTATTTTATATAAGGAATATGATCTTACTTGGTTCAACCCTAAGCCCTAAACCCTAAAACCCTTAACCCTAAACCCTAAACCCCAGAACCCTATTTAAGGTTACTAGGCTCAACCACAAAAAAAACACTACTCGCCTCTGAAGGCTCCTCTTCGGCTTTGGCGAAGACCAACCTGAGAGACAGGCCCGGGGGAGCAGGAAAGTTTCGCAATGCAAGTATTGATGTGAATCATAGAGGTTTAGGGTTTAGGGCTTTACAGTTTAGCGTTCAGAGTTTAAGATTCCAAGTTTAGGGTTTAGGATTCAGAGTTTAGGGTTTACATACGATGGAGAATCAGATGGACAAGAACATGGAAGTCAAATGAACACTGCGATTGGATAGGGATGCCCTCAACTATTCCTCGACAGAAAAGAATGGCCGACCCGAGTCTCTATAAAATGCATCTGGCCATTTTCTAGAGAGCCACTTTATAGCGGTCGTCTTGGTCTAGCAGCCCAGCCGGTCATTCATCAAGAAATCATGACTGCCTCTACCCCTAATTTACCGAAGCGTAATTAGCTCCATGTATCTTCCAATCGCATCATTGAATAGGACCATCAACCGTATGCGCTTGGTGGAGTAGGGGAGTCCATCGGAGAAGCCTTTGCTTGGTCTGAAAACCTTGATGAATGGGTATGGGGTATAGGGTTTAGGGTATAGGGGTTTCTAGAGTGTTCAATGGAGACATCATCTGGATGTAGTAGAATGTTATCCCCTGTAATCCTCATAAACTATACCCCAAACCTATCTTCATTACTCCGACTCCGACAGGATTCGTCTAAGGTCTTTAAGCATGGGCCCCTAGCTAAGCCTATTTGGACAGGCTCTTAGATGTATACATGAGGTGTATACTAGGTATCTAAGGATGCCAGGAGTAACCATAAATTCTAAACGTAACCTGGATAAATCGTATCAACCTCAGCCGACCTCACCTGAAGTGGCGGCTCCTATTTGCCTTTTATAATATATGAGCCATAGTCTAAACTCCTTAAAGGGAGGGTTCTATAGGGGATTATATAGGTGCCTACTATAGGGACTATTTAAGGGGTATACTAGGAGTTTAGACAGTGGCTCATATAGAAAGAAGTCCCTGATCTGCTAGTCTTTGAGTTCTGAACTTGCTATAAAATCACCAGCCTGAGGGCTCATGCTCTGGGCCCATTCTTGTAATTTTTGTGCTTAGCATGCCTGAGCCTGAGTTCAAGCTTTAGATGATTGGGGTTTAGGCTTCAGGTTTGGAGGTCTTTGGGCTCCAGGGCTCATGGGCCCAACGTCTCTGCTGCAAGGAATTAGGATTTAGGGATCATCTTGGGGTTAATGGAAAAGAAAATGGAAGCTACTATTTAAGGTTTAGGGTTTAGGCAGTTACTATCATGCTTGGAGACTGTCTTCAATTGCGGGGTAATGCCTGGACTGGAGCCGGATCTCGGGGCTTAGCTGCAATCTTGCTGGGGCAGAGGACTACAGCAGTCTACTACCCAGTTCTTGTGCTCGTAGTCCCGGAGCTTCCAAATAATTACTGATCCCTAAGCACCCACATGGGGGGCCCCGAATCTAGACATCATCCCCTTAGGCACAAGCTCAAAGCCCCAAACCCAAGCTAAGCTGTAATCATTAACATTTCCCAAAGCGGGACTCCCACATGCAGTTTGGGGGTGCCGGGTGTAGAAGGCCTTGGCCTAAATCTCAAGCACCTCTGGAACTTCCGAGTCCCAACCCATAACTGTTCAAAAGCCTTGAATGCCAAGCCCGCCCGAAACCTCAAACGCAAAGAGTACCCCCTACTTGGAGGCCCATGGGACTTAGTAACTACTTATAATTGGGGGTAACCCCTATAAGCCCATTTAGGGGGATGATAACTAGGGTTATAAGCCCAGTTATAAGTGGTTACTAAATTCCATGGGCCTCCAAGTACTAGACCGCGCTCTTTGCCCTGATGCCGATGGCCCCTTCGGATTTTGCCTATAGGTTGTCTTGTCGAACCTAGCCCTCTTAAGGATTTAGGGGGTTTTGGTCCAGGGTGGGGGTTCTTGGGTTTGGTTTTTACATACAAGAAGCACCTTGAACCCTAACCTTAAACCTTAAACCCTAAACCCTAAACCTTAAGAAACACCTTGAACCCTAAGACCTAAATGAAAACCGTACTTTGGAGGGCCCACATAGAGGCTCACAGTCAAACCTGCCCGTCCTACGCTTACAACCCAATTGCAAGATCCAACATATCCGGTTTAGGGTTTAGTGTTTAGGGTTAAGCCCTAAACCCAGAACGTGGTTAAGGGTTTAGGGTTGTTAGGGTTCAGAGTTAAGGGTTCCCCGCCTTCAATGTCCAGAAACCGTTATAAACTTGAAGCCCTGAAGTCTAGACCCTAACGAAACCCTAGGCCACAAACCCCAAGTGCTCAGCCCTAAGCTCTAAGCCTAAACATCAAGCCCTACCCAGACCCCCTAAAGGATCCAAAAAAGTGGAACCTCCCAATAATCCCTTAGCTTCCCCAATGTAGTAATGGGGGTCATTTTTGGGGGATTCCATCTTTTGGGATCCTTCAGGGGGTCCGAGTATACTCTGCACCCTACGAACTGCCAAACGCACATGAAAGCCTCTAAAGTGGACCTAGAAAGAAGACTGTGGGTTTATGTGAGTTTGCACGGTTGTTGGTGGGAACGTCAGCTGTATAAGCTAAACCCTCAACCCTAAATCCGAAGGCCTAAACCATGCCACCTCAGCCGTTAGCCTGAAGCCCCAAACGCTGAACCTCGCAGCTTAAACTCCAATGTAGAGGCCTTAATAATTGGCAAGGTTACGGTCCCATATTTCTTATGTAATTATGTAGTATAGGGTACCTCGCCTAGACCCCAACAGGATACTTGTAATTATTTCGGCCCCTAAACCTGTAGCCCCAGAACCCCAAACCCTAAACTCCGAAACCCCTAAACCCCTAAACCCTACACCTTGAAATCTTCGCAGGTGGTCCCTCCTAGCTGGATCTTCTACGACAGCCGCGACAGCGAGGTTGTCGCTGCCCTCCGTGAGGCCATGAGGGGTTGGGGCTGAGGGTTCCTGCATGCGCCTTTAAGGGCCTAAACCCTAAACCCTAGGGTTGATGGTTTAGGGTTTAGGGTTTTCGGGTTAGGGTTCAGCGTCGGAGTTTCAGGACTGCACACCCCCCTCCGTTGCACGGGTGGGTTTGGGGATGCTGTTGCGAAACACCAGGGGTCTACCGTTGTAAGGGCTTTTAACGGAAACGCAAATTGAACAAGGAATTGGAGAGAGCTGGTTTTTCATAGGGCTGCCATAGTTTGGCTTTAGGGGCAGCGAGGGTTCAGAGTTTAGGGTTCAAGGTTTTGGGCTTCGGGGTTTTGAGGGGTTGGGGTTTGCAAACTTGATTTCACGGCATAGGATTCAGGGCTAAGGGTTCTCGGTCTCAGGGTGTAAGATTCAGGCTTTAGGATTTAGGGTTCAGGGTTGAGGATGTGAGGTTTTGGGAGGTTCCGAGTTTAGGGTTTGGTGGGTTTGTTAGGATGTTACGTGGAAGTGGCGGTGGCGTCATCTCGCGCCTGTGTCGTGCCTTGGGGCGCCAGGTTAGTTTGGGGAAGCGTAAGCCCTAACCTGAAACCCCAGCCCTAGACCCTACACCCTAAACTTTAAATCATTAAAGCACTAAAGCACTACGCCCCTAAAAACCTCAAACTGTGACAGGTGGGGGTTTGGACCCAATATGGACCAAAGTGGTTGCATGGGGTTCCTTGAAAGAGTTTTAAAACAAACCCAGGGGTACAACTCGGAAAACCTAAGCCCTAAAACCCTAAATCCGAAACCCTTAAACCCTAAACCCTATATACCCTAAGCCCCATACCCTAAATCCTAACCCTCCAAAAAATAATCTTACCCCTAAACCCTAGACCCTAAACCCCTAAACCTTCAACCTTAGACTTTGGAAACCCAAGATGCGGCAGGTCGGGATCCTCGAGGAACAGCAAGCCTTCTGGGCCTCGATCTTCCCACAGTCCGAGATGCGCGCCGTTCTGGCCCCAGGGTGGGTTAAGGGTTTAGTCGAGAGTTTGCTCGTCCTGCAAAGGGGTTATAGGGACATTTAGTGTCCCCTTCGAGGGATTGCAAACGTAGAGATTATACATGTAGGATGCAGGTTTTCGGGTTTAAATGCAGTTGGGATAGTGGGCCTCGCTCTCTTCTGCCTAGAAGGATTCCCTGAATTAGGCATAAGTAAGGTCTCTAGAATGGGACGTTCTTCTTGGCAGCATCGATATCATGCGATCTTGGCCCCTTTGATGCCAGGGTGCCCAATAAAAAAGGGCTCCACACAGTCTTGCCAGGGACATTCTCATAACCTCGACAAGCTCCCATGAGCCCTGCCCTGCCGTTGGGGCAACGGCCACTGCCACTGCGCAAGTAAGTACATTTGTTAGTTTCCTTAAATCAGGGGACCTCA
>CAJNIZ010045276.1:0-45530 GCA_905231905.1 Symbiodinium pilosum | reverse complement strand
GTTTACTGATGGTTCTTACGCTGGGTCTTCGATGTCTTTGGTGGTTTCAACTTTGTGCCAGCTATGCCCAATGCAATCCATCTCTATGTACATATGGGTGGTTGTCAAAATTATGGTCCCTTTTTGGGTCTCTATTATAATACGGGGCCTAATTTAGGGGACCCAAAAAGGGACCATAATTTTGACAAAACCCTAAAGTGTATCTTTCATCCTTGACTCCTGAAGCAAGATGACCACCCATACTCGGGCCATAGCCGCCCGAGTATACCCCAAAACTCGGGCCCTACACCCTAAACCCTAAACCACAAAACTCATGCACTAAGCCCTAAACCCTAAACCCTAAACCGCAAAACTCATGCGCTAAACCCTAAACCCTCAACCCCAAAACTCAGGCCCTAAACCGCTAACGGGCGAGGCTCCCCGTGGCCTCCTGAGCTCGGTCACGAAGTCATCGCGATCTCAGTGCTCTGGTTCAGGATTAAGCTAGGCTGCTGTTAAGGAACTTAACCGAAGTTACTATGCTTCCAGGACATGTCTGAATACCGAGCTCCCCCCGAGCAATACCACTATGTTGGTCCGCACTGTCTTCGGAACCCCAGAAACGACCCCATAATTCTGAAACGCCTATTTCGCCTTGCGGGCTCAGGGCAGTAAGGATGTAATTAAGGGCTTCACATCATCTAGGGCTCCCATATGCGGGAGACCCTAAACCCTATTTTGAGGTTAAAGATTTGCAAGGGAAATCTGACCCCAAACCCTACGGAAGGGCTGGAAGCTGCCCCTCATTGCTGTCAAGGCTTTGATTCCCCCCGAGGTCTCTTTCTGGCTATCCTTGTGAGCCTTGGGTATTTAGGTGGGTTTAGAGTTTAAAGTTTAGGGTTCAGGGTTCAGGGTTTAGGCTTTAGGGTTTAGGGTTTAGGGTTGGGTTTGGGGTTTAGGGTTCAGGGTGAGGCTTGCCTCCGAAGTTCAGCAGTTGTTGGATCTGAGGAGCTGACGGATGGGGTCCGGAAGACGCGCCAGCGGATGCCTCAAGAAATGAAGGCGTAGATTTCCAGGCAGCTACGCGTTATCGAGAAAGAGAAAATGGAAAACTACAAGAGATATGGTAGTTTCGCAAAATAAGGGGACCCCAAAATACTATAATCCTTATTATGGGGATCCCCAAAATGGTACCCCTAATTTTGGGAAACCCCCATATGGTTGTTCAAACTATGTTGGCCTTTCCCGACCTAGTGGGGCCTTAGGGGTACGGAGGTGTTGCGCTCATCCCAAAACCTGAATCCACATTTTCCAGGGGCATCACGATTCGTTGATGAAGAGCATAGGCCTGGCACAACACACAATTTAGGGCTTAGGGCTCGGGGTTTAGGATTTACAGCTTGGGATTTAGGGTTTAGGGTTTGGGACTAAGGTTTAGGGATTGGGGTTTAGGGTTTGAGGGGTTATTAAAGGCAGCTTTGCTTTGCACCACACGGCGGGTCACATCTGAGGTCACTACCAGAAGGACTACATTGCTGAAAAGTTAGACAGGAGAACCCCGCCCTTGAAGAACATGTTATGTACATACTGGAATGATCACATATTTGGCTTGCCAGAAAATACAAGCATAACCCACAGGGTAATCAGGTAGGGCGTTGTATTTGTGCTGCGCGTGCCGGAGAACAAATGACAGTGTCACGAGAGGCCCTATGAAGCCTTCTGTCCTTCTGAAAGATGGCCTTGAAACCTAAACCTCAAAATCCGGCTGTCTTAAACGCTAATGCCTTTAAACCCTAAAGCCAGTAACAGTCTATAATAGTGCAATATTACGCATCTAGGGTTTCGGGCTATGTATGCTTGATAAATGTTGTCTACAGTAACTGTTGGAGGTACTGAGCGGGGACAGTGTCCAACCTAAAGCACTAGAGGGTTCCAACTAAACCGGAAACCCTGAACCCTAAACCTTAAACCCTAAACCCTGAACCCTGAACCCTAAACCCTAAACCAGGAAACCTTAAACCCTCAACAGGCTTCCACCCTCGTTTCGGGGAAAAGCACCCCAAAAAAAAAAAGCCCAGAGTCTGCTCGCACCTCGAAGGCCCCGCCGCCGGAGTGGCAGCAGTGCCGATGACCTTCGCGATGGTTTCGGGCTTTTAGGGCTTGGGAATTTGGGTTTGGGATTTAGGGTTTAGGGTTTAGGATCTGGGATTTAGGGTTTGGGCTTACGGCTTAGGGTTGGGGATTTCGGGTTTAGGGATCTAGGTTTTAGGATTTAGGGTTCAGGGTTTAGGGCTTGGGATTTAGGGTTTAGGATTTAGGGTTTAGGGATCGGGAGTTATAGCGTAAGGTTTAAGGCTTGGGACTCGGGGCTTGGGATGGGGCTTCAAACCTTCAATCCCTTAGCTCAGAGGCTCTTAGCACGGCAGATCTTGAACAAGTTAGGAGGCTACAAGCAAAAGCAAACTTGATCTTATGCTATACTGGAGCTATAATCTCCCTCTTACTTTAAGTTAGCACATGTTTGAAACAGCAAGGCAGTTTCCATAAACAGGGAACCCCCTGTCTAACCTTATATATTCAAATCGGAAACCCAAAGGCTTTACTGTATGCCCCTATGTGACCCTAGAAACCCCTTTTCAAGCTTAGGGTTAAGGACCCGAAATTGATCGAAATCCCCATAAGGCCCTTGCCAAGTTCGTGGTCGAAGTCGCCACCCTCTGCAGGGGCGATCGCAGTGCGGGCGTCGGCGAGCGCGTGACCCTGCCACGGGTCGGTTTAGGAAAGCCCTTTTTCGGCTCCCTTAGGCCCCCGGGTGCTGGAGTAGTTTGGAATTTGGGGTTGCTTGTTTACGGCGGAAAGAGGTAGCTGAAAGAAATCCCTAAGAGTCCCGAAAAGGTAAGAGATACACAGAGCTGGGATAAACCCTTACCCCCTAACCTTAAACCCTACACCCTAAAAAGCAGTTTCCATTTTCTTTTCCATTATCCCAATACCACCCCAATATTACAGAACAAGGGACGATGGAGACATGAGACATCGAATCAGGACCGTCATTGTCAAGTCCTGCTCCAGACACCTGCAACTTCAACCTTGTACGGCATGAGCTATATTTCGTAGAAGGGGCAGTAATGGGGCACTTTGGCCTCATTTCGAAAGCTTCTGGAAGGCCTCCTTCGCACCTCTGTTCGCAAAGGTGACACAGGCGAAATAATGACAATAATTGAGAATAAGTACCTAAAAGCGTTAATCATAAGAAGCGTCATGGAAGTCTTTTTTGAAGCCGCCCACAAATTGGAACAACAAGCTACATTTGCTAGACCCAAAAAATGCAAGGGCATCGTTTGTAAGCAAACTGGTAGAATTAATCGGAAATGGAGAGAATGGCCTCAATCCATGTAAACCTTAAAACTGCAGCAAGGGTATACCTACCCAGACAGCGGATACTACCTTTCCCTAGGCACATATGGGGGTTGATCTAGATTCCTTCATCCCGAAATGACCATCTTATCAACAAAAATCCGTTCGCGGAACTTTCGCGGACCCATCGGTGCGCATGTTTCTGATAGCTAGCTCCTCCAGCAGCCCCAAAGCTCTACATTTGGAGTTGGAAAGCGCTGACTTTAAAACTTTCCCTGCATACTTGAACCCAAAACACTCACACCTGCAGACCAAAGCCTCAAGCCCAAAATCTTTACGCCTAGACCTGTGCATGCCAAGGGCAAGCTCGGAGGCTGGGAAGGCTCCCAACAGAACGGGTGCAAGAAATAATGCCCTTCTTCCAAATGAGATGGGAAACCTGGCAACGAGCGTCCTAGCAGAACTGAGAATGTGTGCAAGTTGGGTTACGAAAAAACTTTGGCGAAAAACTACATTTCCTTTTGCGGTGCCATCGCGAAATTTTTGCGATGGCCTACCTTGCAATGCTGGTGGTGCATCCATAGAATTTTTCCTACGCGGACTTTCAGATCAACCCTCACATAGGGTCAACAAACCCAGGTAATCAAAAGGTTCAGGTTGGAATAGGTCGTGCATCGCCGTGCTTCTGACAGGCCCCAAAACCCGGATCTCGAACTCTTCACGTCCAGAGAATGTCTTGAACCTAACAGCCTCGAAAGTTTCAGCATTGAACCCCGAGCCTACAAGCCCCTGCACAGGAGGCCTCGTCACATACCGCATCAGTCGGCGGCACCAAACGCTCCCAAAGTCAGTGCTGCTTGCAGGCGCTGTTGCCGTTTGAAGCCTCAGGTCGAGGGTTTTAGGGTGGCTCCAGCTTCCAACTCTCTTGATGTCTCACGCGCAGAGCAGCCTGCGGGGCGACTGCTTCTGCCTGTCAATTTGCGGCAAGACCTTGGGTGACACATGCTGCGTCAGGTAAATGGTAGGCCTCTGCAGATCTGTGCCGCTGCATCTCTTGCAAGCACAGAGCCGGTGGGACACTGAAGCTGCGGATGAGCGGCCATCTGCCATGCCACAGGTACTCGTCCTGAAACAATGCTTCCTTGACAAAGCCAAGTACCTAGCGGGGTTTGCAGTTCAAAGCATCCCAGCATACTCCTTCACCATCTTTGTCAGCGCCATCCGGCATCTTCGAAGTCCTGCCATAGCTGGACACAGCTGGACACAACAGACCCAGAGACATCCTTTTACGCACCTCCTCAGCCTGCAGGGCGGCGGAGGGTGGCGGTTTCGGCCCAGCACTCAAAGGGCAAAACCTTGGGCACGAGGGGTTGCCAACTGCCGGCTGAGAGTAGCGTCACACATGCAATGGCCACAAGCACTTGTCTGCGAAAAAAAGAACTTTGTCAAAATCAAGAAGGTTGTTCTTGGCGCTACTTTACCACGGCTACCACCACCTCGACCGCTGCCAGACAACTCGTGCGACCACTTCCACTACCATCTCCGCTACTCCACCGCCAACTTCCCTCTCTTCTTCTGACGCTGCCAAGGCACTGACAAGCTTTGCGACTTACTGCTTGCCGGTCACCTGCAGATGTGCTGGACGCTGGCTTTGGGGCAGAATGCCACGTCTGGAGTCATTCCTTGGCTGCTGGGTCTGTCATCGGAAAGGTGCTGCTCTACTGAGCCTGACATGGCTACGAACATGACGCAGTTGCTGACAAGCTTCCAACCCTCATCGGGGGTTTTGCTGCTGTTTTGGTGCCGGCCATACACCCAGAGCTCCGTAATGATGTTGTCATTCAAGAAGAAGGCTGCAGCGATCGCCAAGATATTTTGAGGCGACCAGCAGTACTCATCAAAACCAGGCCAGGCATCCAACTCCTTCAAAGACGCAACATAATCATGCTATCAAGGCCTTCTGCTACTGGATAAAAGAAACCTTCCAGTAGTAACGTGATAGGCTCATGAGGCGATGGCCACACCTCCCATTTTTCGAGCACTGTCTTGATCATTTGCACTCATCACAGAAGGTGTGCCTGGAAGTAGCTCTGGTAGAGGTCAGACCGGAAGAAGGAGATGGACCCGCCAAACAAGCATCCATAGATGTTCACCGGCAAGGACCCGCCCGGAACCTCCAGCACGGGATGCCGGAAAGCACGTCTTACTGCGCCCTTTTGCCAACATTGGACCAGAGCCTGGTTACGCTTCGAACTGCAGTAGCTCTAGGAACAGCAACCAAGTTTGGACGCTCATACAGAGTCCATCAGTATCTTGACTGGACTCTAAGCAAGAATCTAAGGCATTTGTTTTTTAGGCGTATGGAGACATGAAAAGACCTCAACTACAACCCCTCAATCAGAAGGACCTCATCCTCATCCCACCAGTAGCTCACAAGCTCTGGCACCTGGCATTCCACACATCTCAAGAGCTGAGCTAGCAGGAGCATCTGCAAAGTCGAAGTTTGGTGAATGACACCTGCAGCAGTACCATTGCTATGCAGAAATGAGGTATACCTGCAGTTTGCGGTAAGGCTTTACTTGAAAACGATTTCCTGAATTTTCAAGTGCATGTGGGAACATTGGCAAGATCGGTGTGGTCAAGCATTCAGACAGCAAGGAACTGCAAGAGCTGCGACTCACACAACCCCTCCCGAATACTTCAGATCATGTACATGCGCACAGCCTGCGGCGTCAGATTTCGAGCCTGCATGAACTGCTTGGAGACCTGTCCACTGTCCACTGTTCAAGTATGGCATTGAGGCTTCGACACAAAAACGTCCCATTCGAAAAGCTGACCAGATTCATGTTTCTTCTGAGCTGACATGCCTGGACGTACTCATGTTCTGAAACCACAATACGAAAGCGTCACAGTACAGTATGGTCCTGATCCCAAACCCGAAGCTAGAAACTGAAGTTACTGTAGAACTCAAGCGTACGGACATACGCCCACAAACACACAGCATCGTACCCAGAACCATCAAACTCAGAGTGTGCGCATCCATGAACAGGCAGCCTCTGTGAGGTAGACTGTCCGATTCCACGTCTTCTCCTGGTCACCCATGAGGCGCAAAAGAATAACTGTCGTCCCGATTCTAGCGAGGAGAAGCAGCAGTAGCAGTCCTGCTTATGGCATTGCACATTACAGAAAACTGATCATGGTTAGAAGGGTAATTTTGTTACTGTGGAGATCTCGACATTTGTCAAGCCTCTTGGATTCACAGTGTAGCAGCCTGAGGACGCATAGTAGTTCGAGTACTTGAACGACTGGGAGAAGACTTGTTGAGGGCTGATCCGCTTTGGAACTCGAGATTGAAAGGAATGCCGAGAATGCGCAGATGATGACGAGTTGGAGTTGAGAGAAAGCTCAACGGCTCAACAAAATCAGCGGTTGAATTCTATCAGCAATGTGTCTTTAGGTAAGAGAAAGTCAACCACTAACTTGTTTGCCTGGGCTTCTCAGGAGTCTTTGCGCAGGAGATCCAGGAGTGGAGACTTCATCCGAGCTTATGTCAAGCACTCTGCTTCTCCCAGTCAGACACAGCAAGATCCACGTACCGGCACTACTCACAAACTGAGGGCTCGGAATCAAGGACCTGGTTTTCTCCTCTCCAAACCCCTAACGAAAAGAAGCGAAACTGCGCATTGATGCAGCGAAGTCTCGTAGTGAGTTTGCCAGTAGCCCAGGTCCGCACTCTGCTCAAACATATACCAGATGGGATCCCAAGGAACAGGATGGCTCAACACAAACCTTGGCCACCGGGTTTCGTCGCTCAGCCGCGGCTACAAGCTTTGTGGGACTCAAGGCTTGAAAAGCATGCGTTTGAAGCAAGAACAGCCGCGCAGCTGCTACATTCAATTCGACGTTGCAATGAGGTGCTGAACCGTGGAAAGCAAATTGTGGAGATAGAAATGTCATGGGAGCAGCTCCTGCCGAAGTCTTTGTCGCATAGTACTCGACTAGAGTGAGGCTCTTCCAAGCCCTGCCTTTGCTGGGCCCGCGGCTCAGTGTCCACCAGCAATATGTGGCTGTACGCATTGAGAGCCTCCAGTTGTGCATTGGCACCCTCATTTTGACCTGCAGACTCTTGCTAAATGATGTTTCCGCACAACCAACTTTGCAAGTCGTATCTTCATCATTCAAAGGCTGGCAAACTGCCCTCGGCCTCATGCATCCACAGCGGTCCGGCTGTGAAACGTGCTGCCCGGCGGTAGCCCGGAGAGCAGCTTGGATGCTCAGACATGGACCTGAGAAGAAAGACTGCATGCTCCAAAACTCGTGCATCTCAACATTATGGGTCCGTTTCAGGAGTCCTTGTAACGAGGATCCAAATACGTTGGCTGAGTATACGCACTCGAGAAGCTGCTTTTGAGAAACACCTAAACCAGGAACAGGGTTGAGAATAGCTTGTGCAAAGAAAATAAGAACCTGCGGCCAGAACTCATCGACGTTCACAGCTCTGCGAAACCTAGGCTCCTCTTATTCAAAGAACCGACTGCCACGCAACACCCATAGCAACACCTGGGCAGGTGTCACACCGACACTTGCAACACCTGAAGAGAGGCCCCGTGCGAAATCATGTTCCCTGCTTCTCCCGAAGCCCTGTTTCCAAACGTTTGCACTGGGGTGCATACTGGATTCTGGTTTTGATTACTGCGACTCCGCTCTCGATTGGCCTTGCCCAATTGAATCCGAGTCCTCCTATGAAGTCGTAGAGTTGCAGGCATACCGAGCAAAGCTCACACAAACCTGTCAAGGAAAATTTGACCCAAGAAACTATCGCCTGCCAAATTTGCAGAAACTGCAAGAGCGCAGTACTGCGCGGAGCAGGCGGTCAATCTTGGAGTCTAGCCAAGTCAGATCCCTTTCGTCGATGACGGCCACCTCGGTGCTCACCGTGCAGCACAGTCTCCAAAGAGGGCTGAGTGTAGGGTCTGAGGGCCAACTTCAAGCAACAAAACTAACAACCTCAGGAATGGCTAAGACTAGAAGAAATCCAGAAAGTGATCCTGCTTCGAAGTGGAGTGCTGCTTATGGACACCCCCTTGAATGCTTTTATGGGGCAGACAGGCCTACACCTAAGGAGCATGTCGTGAGCACGCAAAACTTGAGGTAGCTGCAGTGATCTGCATGGAGGGGAACCTCTCCGCGAAGCCCTCGGCCTCCAAAACTGGCGTGGCATGTCCAATATTGAGATGTGAAAGCCATGCATCCTCCAAGTTGGTGGTTTGGGGGAGGATGCTGCAGAGCCAAACCCAAGAGCCACATGTCAAGCCTGTTGAGGAGCGGAGGCTTTGTCGGCAAAGACGACAATGGGCCTGGCCCCACAGAGCCCGGAGGCCCCATGAACGCATCATAGGTCAACTTTCAAACAGCCCAAGGAGGTAGAGACGACTCTGAAGGCAAGCTTGTAAAGAACTGCGATTCAACTCTAGATGCGAGACAGAGCACAGAACACGCTGCAATTGCCTGCTTCTACTATTTGACAAAAGCCTGACCAGCAGTCCAAAGCAGAATTGTCAAGTCTCAAGCATGCCCCTTCTCGGGTCAGTTTCTATTAGTTTCCCCACTATTCATTAATGGAATGGGCAATGGAAACCACAACATACTGTAGCAGTTAGTTTCCGCTCTTGCTTTGGACTTCTGAGAATCTTCAAGCGAGCTTGGGCTTCCAGCTGCTTTTCTTGGAAAACCAATACCTGACACAGGCTGTCTGCTGGCTTGTGAGGGTTGTCAAAAATGGTTTGGACATTGCAAGGCATTGTCAGAAGATTGTTGAGGTACCTCTTCAGGATTATACAAGATTTCATTTGAGAAAAATGCGCTTCTCCCCTCCCCCAACAGTTGCTGCGGTTGGAAGCCCATCGCCTCTCTATTACAAGTACTGCCAGGTCAAGACTTCAGTCGACCAGTCGGATGTGAGTCTTGAACTCCTAAGGGTATGTGCCAGCCTCTGACCCTGTGGATCTGGCACAGTGAGGTCGCTCTGCAGCCATGCCAAGACATTAATGGTATCCTACTTGTCCTTGCATTTCAACATCTGTCTGAAACGAAGCCTGCTGAGCAGGAAACCGTTTATTACCTCTTGTCAGCATCCTGCCCCTGCAGGCCTTTCCAAACTGGCCATCGAAGTTGCAATGTCGTGGAACCTGTCAACATTGCGCTTCACATCTTGGGCTCAGTGCAAAAAGCTCAGATTTGCAGAAAACAAGGCGCAGCGAAGGCAACAAGAATTCCAATGGCGCTTCCCAGACCTCATCTACATCGGACAAATTCGTCACCTTCCCCAAAGTTGAATGCCTTTGAGGAGTAGGAAGGACTGTCTTCGGACAGCATGGCGCATAAATTGCGAGAAGCAAAATACTGTCCTCTGCTTGCAGATGACAGGCAAAGTTGCTGTTTCATCACTTTGCACTTGAAACATGCCCTACGGCTCCAGCAAGTTTATCCACATGCATGACCAATATGCATTTTGAAATTGGCCTTCAAGGGAGCAAGTCTCTCATATCAGGTGAAATGAGATAAAAGGATTCAGGCTGAGATGTCATCGCTTGCACCTGGTCATGTCCTTGGGATGGAAGTGGATGTACGCAACTGCACCTCACGTCGTTTGTATTCGTGTCATGTTTGTGAAACGCCAGGGTTTGGGATTGAAGTCCAGAGCTGCTGCGCTCTAGGCCGGAACAAAAATCCTCACCCTCTGGAATGGTTCTGACACCTGTGGCTCTTGAGAGCAAAGCTCGGCGTGGAAATCAGATGAAGCCCGTAACACTATATGTCCCTCATTCACACCTCACAAACAGAACAAACAGAAGAAGCACCTTCCGGCAAGCAGCACGGAACAAATAATGAAAGCAGTCCGCAAAATGTTCGTACAGTCAGGATACAACAACACCGAACGAAAGTGAGGTGGCCTTTCTGCCAAAATTAATGGGCGTGCTCATCTCCTTGATTTCAACCCTGTGTAAGCATAGGGCCTATCCACTAAATTGGCGACGGCTGTCCCGTTCCTTGCTATACACCACCTCGCAAGTCTCATAGAAACTTCTAATGCCACGAACCACGGAACCCCAAAAGCTACCGTGCCTAATCCTTACACTCAAAACCCCAAGCAAGCATCGCTCATGTGCCCGCAAAATCCTGGAAGCCGAACGAGTCATAGAACCCTGCCATCTCCTCATGGTCCTTATGCCATCCCCATTTCCTTGCAATGACACCAAACGGGTTTAAAAAGTGCTCCACAATAACACTCAACAATTCCTGTCAGATTCCGGTAGACTCCCAGAAGCCCTGTGATTCTGGAATCCTGCCCTTGGAGCTCCTACAAAAGTTCTCACAATGAACTGAGCCTCGAGGTTGGCCCACCAACGCCTGACGCCAGTTGAGCGGCGCCGCCAAGCCTACAGCAGGGCTTCTAGGAAACTACAGGAAGCTCCGAGAGCCGGAAGAGACAGGTGACTTAAGGCTAGACCTGATACTACAGGCATCAGGCACCAAAGCTCAAGACAAATAGCGCGAAGGAGGACTGGGCGTAGAAGAGGCACTGCGCAATGCAAAGTTAAATGCCAGCAGCCATGGGATTCAAACTAGCATCCCTATCACAAACGGCTCCTTAATGTCTACCGTTTTGGGTGCATATGCATCTCTGACATCCCCAGGATTGCCATGGCTCCCTGAGGTGCGTTCGCTCCAAGTCTCGCAGCAAGGAAAGCGCAGGCCAGGGAGAGCGCCTGACTTGGGCATTTCTGCTTTATCAGGATCATTCTCGAGTCTTTATGGACCTGTGTCTGGATATTGCAGCTGGCTTTCGAATGAAGTTGTGATCATGGGCTGTTTTCTGGAAACAGAATGCCCCGGCATTCCATCCCCCAAACTCGCTGCTGTGACACAAGGATCCGCAACGAGCTGTTGCGAGCACTTGACAATCATCAAGACTCAACCAAAGAAACGCATAGGAGCTGCATGAAAACTGTCTTGCTCACACGGTAAAGACCCAAATATGACGGCTTCAGCGCTGGGGCTGATGGCATGAAATCCATCGGCCAGCGTGTACCCGCCTGGCAGCACTGTCAGGTCACATGCTTTGTAGATTGAGGCTGCAGCTGAATCCACGAATTCCTTTTCCTTTTGACCGCTTGACATCGGGCGTTGGTGTTATTGTCCTCCTAGGCAGACATCTCTTGGGCATGGTCATCGGGGATCAGAGCCACAGGGTAACGAAGCTGGTCGAAAGAGAGCTCCGAACTGATGCGACCCGAGTTTTGCAAACTTGCCGTTGAGCATGAACTTCTCTGCCCTCTTTGCGTGCTATGCAGGTAGAGATATCGCAAAGTCATCCCACACGCTTATAGACGCGGAAGAAGAGCGTCACCATCCAAAGCATGAAGCAGATGCTGAAGGACCTCTGCGCACAAACTCAGAGCGCTGCAATCGTGCTAGGGCCCCCCAGATTGCATCTTGCGAGCCATACTGTAAAAGTTACCTTATGGTGACAGTCAGTACTCTAACAGCTTCAACACCACTTCAGTTTCTTTGGCGGATGCCATGCTCTTGGCCAAGGTGCTGGAGCCGCTGCAGCAGCACCACCACCTGCACAGGTCTCTTTAACTCAGAAGCCGGAGCTACAGGGCTAGGATTTTGGGGCAGATTATGCACACATTACTTGCAGCTGGCAGGGCAAGAATCGGTAACGCAGCTTTTTGACGCAGGGACACACCAACCCAAACCTGAGGCTCACCTGAATGAAGCCGCCTCCAAACGAAATCCCAGAACTTACACTCCTAGACCAATTCCGACCTCACCAAAAAAACAAACCTAAACGCACAACCTTACGTTGTGTTGCGGGGGATGTTGGGGCCACCTTCCACGACCTTCGAACAGGAAGCAGGTGCGAGGGGATGCTGGCCAGCCACACCCCTGCAAACCTGAGTCCAGCGTTCTCAGGATTTGCTGTTTTGGGGAACCTGGCTTCAGGCACCATGTTGCAACAAAAACTATGTAACACAAGCGTGTGCGTGTCTTCTTCTATAGGCTGCACCGCACCCACCCCTGACAGGCGGATTGGGACTGCACCCCGTAGCCCCGTGTGCAGCCCTGTTCGGGACTGGCGAGCGAAATTGAAAGCCAAATCCCCACGTCCCCATGCTCCCTTGTAGGCACCTTCCTGAAAAGCTTCAAGGTCAGGTTGGAGCCTAACAGGTTTAAACGCCAAAGATCTGAACAAACACTGCCCCCAAGCGCAGCAAGGCCACACTGCAGATGCCACAAGCAGAAATGTGGTCACGGCTTCCCGCCAGTCTCCAGCAATGACGCCGTTGCGCTCTCCTTCTCTGATCAAAGGGTTATGGTCCCCCTTCAGTGGGTAGAATATGGCTGTGGGTACATCATAATGAGATCCCCTTATACCCCATACTCTGTCTACTTAAGGGGGATGATCAAAGGGTTAAAGCAAGTTCCCCGCAGCCTGAGCTGTGGTCCGGGGAGCTCTGCCAATTCATTGTTTTTGGTCTTGGCTTGGATAGCCCTTCCGGTGGCTTAGCTGCGGAGAACTGGGAATACCAAAGGCAGAGGACTTGAGGCAGGTCGAAGATGTAAAAGGTTCACGTTTTTATCCATCCCGTATACCTAGCATCAGGCAACTACTTCGCTGCAAACCGCTGCCACATGACCCTAGGGCTAAAGGACGAGCTAGCTCTAAACCCATGACTACACGAAGACCCCTTGCATCCGGGAAGCGCATGTACGTAAGCACGAAGCCGAAGAAGACAGGATACCCGATAGCATTGCCACTGGTATCAAAGACCGTCATCATGGAGAGGAATGACCACAAGCCCGCAGACCACACGACACGAGTTTTGCGAGGCGGCTCAATCATCCTCTTCACCCTTCGCCGCTGCGAGAAAATTACCTTAGCATCTTGAAAAACCTAAAGGGTTGGCGACAAGTTTTCGAGGAAAGTAGTCTAATGCTCGGAAATGTAGTTGAGGAAACCCCAACATGCAACTCCAAGCGACAGCAAGTGAGAGAAGCAGTGGCCATGTCATCACCGCCTTTGACAGTCCAAAGCTGGCCCCGTGGTGTCGGTGAGCTTCCATGAGCGTCCGCGGCCAGTCTCTCGACAGGCCCTTCCCCAACGGCTGTGCACACGCAGTCGGGGCAACGCTGCGCCATTGTGCTCCCAATGCGTTTCTGTGCTGAACCGAGGGTACGACGAGTCCAAGCATGATGCACAGACCGAGTCAAGTTCCTGTAGACCAACAGGTATTGGGAAGTACTGTGACGATAAACAGGCATACACGCAGTAACAGCTGTGCTCTTGAAGGTTCAAGACCAGCATCAAATCTTTGCGCAACTTCCCTCAAGACACTGCAGAAAGGGCGCAAAAACTGTGCTGCTTAAGCTCCACGCCCCGCGATACTGTCATGCTCTGCGACCGTTGAGGCTGGACACTGCGGTAGAGCACAAACCTCTGATGTGAAAACTCACCCTGGGGAACTATCCTGCTTCAGCCATGCACATCCCCACACTTCTAGCACCACGGAGTTCAGTGTCCTTCTGACATTCGTGCGAAAATCCTTGGCTAGGGCAGATGTGCCGCCTCAACCATAATCCTTCCGTTCTGGAAGGACTTTGCCCAAAACCCTTCATGTTAGGAGTATATGGAAACCCTTAAAGTTGGTGCACACTTACAGCGTAACAAGCTGTGAATGCATCTTGCCATCAACATGTCTGTCGAACCGGAAATACTGCATATCGTTGTTGTTATGAAAAACTAGCAGGTGGCGAACTTAAAAAGGCAATGAGGTTACGAGAGTCATGAGCTATCTAAACTGTCATATCCAACATTATCCCTATAATGAACCCATAGTATATTATAGAATATTATTGTATATAACAGTATATTATAAGCATTGACCTTTGCCTGCTGCTGTGCCAAGGCCAGCAGCTCTTCGACGTCTTCGCGGCCCGCATTGGACGAGGATTTGAGGAATGCCTGCGACTGCGAGGCAGCCAGACTTTGACGGGCCTGCCATGCAAACTTTATGATGATCTCGATTTGCAAAAGGGATGTCTCCACGATTGGATTGGCGTTTCCTACGTGGGACTGAACTGAGAAATTGGATTTGAAGAATCTGTCCATCGTCTTGATGTTAAGGAAATATGACATCACAAGTCATTGAGCAAAAGAGTCACAAAGCACCAACCACCTCCAAGGTCTGGAAACCCTCCTACAAGTACCTGCAAACCGGCATGCAGGCCCCGCACCAGCGTGCCACTCGCCACGGCCATTGGACAGCGCAAGGGCACAGCCCCGCTTGGGAGACCTTCATCCTGGCGACGTATCGAGACAGCGTTGAATCACGTCGAATGACAAAGTCGGGGGAGAATCTACGAAAAAATAGGGCGACTTTGGTTCTGAAGATGTACTCCAGCTCGCGAAGCGCGCAGGCAAAAGACTCTGGAAAGCCATGCCATAGTCTTCATAAATATGAGTGCTGCTTTTGTTTTGCAATTGTCTTTCATGAAATGCAGCAGGCCGCCTTCTGACAGCATGACAATTTGGCCAGCTCTCTGCGCAGACTGTTCTATGCTTAGCTGAGAGAGGTTAAGGATCCAAACGGGACTTGCTGACGTATGAAAGTTACACGAAACACTTAGCACAAGGAAGCGCAGCCGTGCACTACAATTGGAATTGGGAAGGCTGTTGGGCTTTAGAATTCCAAAGCTGAATGCGCTCTATAGTACGTGGCAGCAGGCGTGACAATGTGGAACCTGAAACTTGGTATTACGAGCCTTGTTTGGGATCCTGGAACATCGTATCTAGACTGTCCAGAGTTATTGAAAGTTCCGAAGTTAAGATAAACAGGGTCTTGTGGGCGCTGTTGCAGAGATCCACCTTTTATCATCTCACGCAAGAAGAGACCAATCAGCGTCGGGCTGCCTTCTTCGGAGTGGATATCTCCAGGCCTCAGTCGGGCTGGACGTAGACTAATGAAAAATAAAACAATACCTTCATGGACTTCCTTCCTGCAGGGGATTGAAAGTAAGACTGCTTCAACAGCCTCCAACATGAAACAACTATGGGACGTGAAGCATCTAGACGGGGAACTGGGAGAATGGCACCCTTAGAACACGGCCACACTTGTGATCGATCCCTCATCAGAAGGACTCCCTACAGTAGAAGCCTCGAAGGAAACAGCCCCTTTGACACACATGCAAGGGGGACACCTGAGAGTCTCGGGCATCTAGGGCGGATAGAAAGCAGATTCTGACGGCGCAGCCTAGATTTCGACGTTTGAACTCTTCAGCTCGTAAATGTTTTTCAAGAACCATCCCGGCTGACCACAAATAACCTTGCATAAGGACCCAATCAAACGATCCGACTCAGCACGACAAAACTCTGAAACAGCAAACCCACACAATTCTCGTGCTTGCAAAAACATGGGTGAGGATGCAGGGAATTAGCCATCTATGATTCATCTAGGGGTCGTCCTCCGCAGTCGCTGGCTATTCCGCAGGGTAGACAGGGATCTGAACTCCAGTTCAGCGCGCTATGATGTCCAGAAAAAACAAATGCATGCAATGCCTACAAGGCACCTCCAGCTTTAACCCGTACCTGATCCGCGAGATTCCAAAATTTCCATGCACTTTACTATCAAGCTAGTGGATGTTTCAGGCCACAGTAGGAAGTTGGATCTGAAAGGGGCCCAACGTTTGACAAACCCCCGCAGAAATTGGCTTCCGGGCTTTCAAAGAGGGCCACAGCGGCAGCCTCGCCCGCTGGGCCCTCTGCCACGCTGAGATGCGCCTGACCGGAGAGCTTCGGATCGACTCACTATCGAAGACTCTACAGAGACAACATATGCATCTGGATTGTGCAGGAAATCTCAAGCCAAGAACTGGGGGGCACTCAGGCACTTGCTAAGGATTTTGAAGGAGTCACCCAGCAATTTGCAGGAATACCTGGACACCCTTAGGCAACGGAAGTAGCGTCTTGGGATCATACGGGTACAGTGACCATTAGCACTGCACTAAACACTAGATGCCAGACTACAGGGGGCTGCTGGGGCTCTGGCTCGCAAAAGTGAAGGAACAACTACCCACTCCCCTTCTCCCCCCTCGCTACCGACCCCTTCTCTCTTGTGGAACTTCAGGAAAGGCTAGATGTCCGGCCCTGCCTTTCCCTGCATTCTTCCATTCCCTGTAACCCGCTACCCACCTTCCCTCTCGAAGAGAAGGGAGATTGTAATATGAACGGTTTTTTGGGGCTTTCCAACCCCTGCTAGGCCCCTCCTCTCTTTCATCCTCGGAACTTGCGGAACTTCAACCGTTCCTTCCCCAACTCCACCCTGGCCGCCATCACGCTTTCTCTGCCAGAACCTCGCACCCCCACCTCCCTTTTTATCTGGAGGCTTCTGTCTGCACACGTGCGGTTCACTGGTTCCTGCCCTTGAAACCCTCATCCTTCCTTACCTCCCTTCCAACCACCCTTGTTGACTGGACCTCCGATGGCTTCAAAGCCGAGGCGACCCATACCAGCGTGAATGTTATGCGCGTGCTAGACACCAAAACCACAATGCTTGACGCCTGCAAGGTATAGTATACTCAGCCACTCTGGGATTTACTTATGACATGGGTTGACTGCATCAGTGACCCATGGTCTGTGGCAAAAAGAGGCTACAACCTGCTGGTACAAATCTCATGCAATTTCAAAATAGTTCCATCATGTCGCTGAAGGCCTTGGCTTCTTCAGGCACGAGCGCCTGGGCTGAACGGACAAACTCTGTTGAGCCATGAGGAGAGTTCCAAAACGACAGGCTTTTTTTTTAAATGGACAGGGCGTGGGCTTCCGAAATGCTTAGAGGCGCATCAAATCCTACCAAGCGTCTCTCGGCGAGTCTTAGGAGAGACTCGTCAGAGGCTCGACAGGGCAACCGAGGCTTACAGGGCTTGTATTGAGGTGCCATTTCGGGCTAGCAAGCGGCAAAAATGGTTGTTGCCGGTGCCTACCGAGCGCCAAAACGCGTTTTGACAATTTCGTTAAACAGTGGCTGGCACCAAAATGGAATCCTCACGCACCCCTCCTGCAAGGAATTTGGAACGGCTCCGATGATGCTGAAGCATTGGGTCAGCCGCATGGCAGCTTCTGAAACCAGGTCACGGCCCTAAACAATGCCAGCAGTAAACGCCATCATGAACATATCATAACGAATTGAATATAACAAGTGAAACAGCAGAAACATTCATAAGATGATAAAAATGAACAAGCCCGAACTGGCAGTGCAGCAGTGCAGCTTTGCGTGGGTGCAAGCGGCACTTGAGATGCACGATCACGATCCCTAAGGGTGTCTTCAGCCCTGAACCTCAGAAAAAGTGTGCAAAAAGTATGCCATCTCCCTTCAGAACAGATATGCGTTGACCCTAAGTCCCTGCCTGCTTAAGTGGGTGTGCAGACGGAAATCTTCAAGGCACGACCATTCATTCTGTTTGACAGAACATACTCATCCAACTCTCCAGCCACAGGTGTGCGAAACCAAGCCCAAAAGGAATGTGAAGCATCCAAGAACCAACTGATCATGTTCCTTCTTAGTTTTTTCTCAAAACCAGCCTCGAAGAAGCACCAGACTGGGGCACCCAGCCCAGAGAGCCGAACATGGGCCTTGGTCCTCCGGGCTGATTGAGTTTGAGGTTGTGGGCATTTGTCAAAATCAGGTCTCCATGTTCAGAGCTTGCAGGAAGGACAGCAAGATGTTGCTGCTGAATTGGAGCAACGACCCCCGTGGATTGTTGATGTTGCAAGACATGGGATACCGAGCTTTTAAGTCAGACGCTGGGAGGGATCGGGCCAAGCTAGAGCTCAGGTTTTGTGGATGATGAACCGGGATTTTAGGATTCGTGTTGAGAGCCCTTGCTGTCGCTCTCTGAAGGCAATAGACTGCACATCACCACACAAGCTGTGCTCTTGCTTGACTTCTTCCAGGTTGCTGTGCCAGGCAGTAGGAAAATCTGCTAAGCCTGGTGCCAGTCTACATTCCAGACCCAAACGCCGGGCTGTGGTAATCCATTCTCCTGGCCAGCCTCAGCCACAAGGGCACCACTGAGGATGGAGAGGACCTCAAAGACCTAAGCGCGCAATTTTGTGGGTATTGCGGGTCTGAGTAGGCTTAAAAGTCTTTGCTCCAACTCCATTGGTCCTTCGGGCTAGATCTCTGGGGAACTCAAAACTTGAAGATGGAAACCTAAGCCCTGCCACAATTACATCTCCAAACAATCGCCATGGGGCCGGCCAGCGAGATGCCAGGACTAACTGCCAGGACACCTGCGGAGCGGTCAGGATCATGGCTGGTGCAGGACCATTCCTGATTTATGCGATACGGACATTTCACAGTACCATCCACAGCATTCTCAGTGTTCAGTGGCATACTGTACGGTGGGACTTGGGAAATGGCCTTGCGCCTAAGGATTAAGTTGTACGGTGAAGCCGGTAGAGCCCAAAATTCGTGCGGGGTTGTGTTTTACAAACTGAGGCTTACTGGTGCAAGTACGTGAAGCCCGGTCGATCCGTGTGCTTGCCTTGTAAGATCCACTTGCTCGCGGCATGTAAGTAAGCTCTTGCACAGACACGTGTCACATAGACATTCGACAGAGTCATCAAACGCAATCACCATCTGCATTTTTGCCATGACTGCGACACAGGCCGCGACATCCATCGCATGAATCATGCTGGACATTACCACAACCACCACCACCACCGCCGCCGCCACCACTACCGCCCCCACCGCCCCCACCGCCCCCACCGCCCCCACCGCCCCCGCCGCCGCGTCCACCACCGCCGCCGCGGCCACGCCGCCGTCGTACCGCAGTCGTGACTCTCTGATTTTCTGCAGCAGCGCTTCTATGCGTTGCGTGAGGGTTTAGGGTTTGCTTCTTGCATGAAGGTCTCATCATGTCAAGACGCTTAAGACCCGCAACTTCAGACCCTAAACCCTTCACGCTCCGGTGGAGGGCCGGTGTTTTCAAAGAGGCTTGCCCAGAAGGCCGGTCCTTGGATGCAAAGCTGCAAGCTGTAACCCTTCAAGTCTGCCATATTGAAGGTTTCCTCGGTCTTCTGTGGCTAGGACATGGCGTAGATGTTATACTCTCACAATTGTGGGGTTCAAGCTCTCATAATTGAAGGCTCCGGGTGCCTACTGGAAATACCTGTGGTGTGCTGTGACACAGGACCTTTTGCACTGCATGAACTACCCTGATGCTGACATGCGATACTTGGCTTCCCCATATTCTGGGGGTCAGAAAATTGGACAAAACTGGAAGCATGACCAACCGACAACAGACTTCTCTTGAGCACTGTGGGCAGGCCAAAGCGAGTACCTTCAAATCTCAGCGTCTTGAGACTCGCCTGCAAGATCAATCTTGCGGCCCAAGAAGCGGATCTTCTCAAGGTTTAGGACCACCTCCGTGCAAGGTGCTGACTATCACGAAATTGCAGCATCATTGTAGTAGCAGTAGGGGCAGCAGTGGGGCTCAGCAGGCATAGTAGCAGCAAGGAGTCGCAGCATCACTAGGAGCCGAAGTGACCCTCGCAAAGTCCTTCTTGTCAGGTGCAGTACCGCATACTTTCTAGCAAAATGATGTTCCCTCTTCCGGAACTAATAGCACGGAAGAGAGAACAGCAGCACGGCAGCAACAAGGATCTGCAATGGTACAGAGAGGGCACGGAGCTGTGTAGTGGAAGCAGCATACAGCCGGAGGTGCAGAACTCAGCAGGCACATTTCAGAGACGCAAAGGACCGCATGGCGCCTCCGAAAGCCCCCCAAAGGTGAGCCTGCTTCCCGCTGTCCAGGTGCCATGTTGAATCCTCGCTGCTGATCTTCTCCAAGAGCTTGCCCTGATCAGGATGCATTGGATTCTGTGTGATTACAAGGGGGCGCGATGATCAGGATTGTAAGGAGCACACTGACTGGCTACATCAGCAGCATCTTGGGCATCTCGGAAACTTCTTTCTGTGGCACATCTTGGAATGCTTTTGCAGCTACTTTGCAACCTTGTTTGGTGTCAAAATCCTGAAGTCCACAGCCAGCTTGCTCAGCAAAATTGGCAGACGGCCCCCAGACCAAGCCCTGCACCAGAGCCACTGAAGAGCCTTTAGATATTAGCATCATCGCCTTTGAGTCTCTCTTTTTAGAGCCTGTCCCCAAGCTGTCCAGCAAGACTCCATGTTCTTAGACGGACATTACAACCATGCAGTGCGAACAAGAGTTTGACAGCATGATCTTGTTGCTCAGCATACAGTAGACTTTGCTGCAACAAATGAAGCTTATGTTCAAGCTAACCAGGAACGTCGTGTTCGCGTACTGTATGGCCGTTCTTGCACCCCAACCAACCCCAACCAGAACCCCTCGAAACAGCATTGGAGTCCAGGCACCTTGTGGCCACGTGAGCCACTAGTTACCTATCCTCAAGCAGTACTTCTGAAGGTACCTGCTGCACACGCTCCATGAAGGCACTGAAAGGGATTGCTTTGGAAGGCCTTTTATAACTCTCGAAACAAGTGCCACAGTCACCCACAGCTGCGCCTCCAGAACTGCTTCACCCTTCCTCTTGATGCTCAAAGACTTCGGCAGAATTGTTACCTCGCATTCAGGGAACCAGATCGATTCCAGATGTGGTGAAAATCGAATTGGCAGATGCCTTGAGGTCAGACCCCTTGCAGGCTTCCACGGGAATTTCCACGGTGACTTCCTGCAGTGCCCCGCAGGAATTCCAAAACGCTTAAGAGCATCATGTCAAACAACACCATTTGCAAACATGGGCTTCGCCTCGTGCGTCTGATTCCACACAAATCCTTGCTCCTGGTTTTGGTGTCTCTCCTCAGTGGACAATAGGCGAAAACAGAATCGAACCTGGTGGACGTGTAAGGCTCTGTAGCGGTCGCTCTGACAACTGGCCAGCACTTGCAACTTCGAACCCTGTACCTCCAGCTTGCAAGCCAAAACCTGGTCGCAAATGGACTGGCAAAGAAAAATCCCAGCGAACACAGACTCCTCAAACAAGCAACACCAGAATTACAGAGGTCATTAGCCATCGCATCACGATTCTAACTCCATGCAAAGTCTGGCCCAAAAGTGCAATCGGGGCTCCCAAAGACCAGGGTCACCACCTTCTAACCTGGGCTCGTTTACCAGCAGGTCGTCGTGGATGGCTACATTCCACTGCTTCTTACATACTGCGGGATGTAAGCATGCATTGCATCAGATCCGCGAAAATGTTCTGTGCCCGGTCTATGTCAGCACGTGACCTTTATCCAAACAGAGACTTTGCCTAGGTAGTCTGAGATTTCCTAGACATATGTGAGTCTTTCTGCTCTGCTTCCTTTCGGCCTTCTCTGTTCCGTTCTGAGGAGAGCGGCGGCGAAGGGTTGACTCCCATGGGCACCTGACAGCCAGGACTGTCTAAGACTTAGGAGCATGTGCGACTTCGCGCAGTCACGATTCCTGACTGAAGTCCTTCTGAAGTGCCTCTGATATGACAACAGGGCTTTGGGTTGGGCCTTCTTGCCGTGGCTTACAGCACTGTACTCCATATCGAGCCCACTCTGCACTGACCAAGCATCCGGCAAACCTCAACCTATGTGGATCCCATGATTCAAAATTGTCTCCAAAAAGCCTGACAAAAAAACTTAGACGCTGACCGCTACTGGTAAGCCCTTCACGCAAATCCTCTTACCCTCAGCGAATAGCGGCAAAGCCACGGCTTGTCGGCTGGACGACGAAGGCTGCAAGGCAGCATAGCCACCTAGCAGGCCGTCGCTTTCTTGGAATTCCAAACTTCGGACTCAAAGTTGAAGCTAGCGAAATCGAAGGTGTAACATTTGGGACTCAAGCTCCATGCTCAGGCCTGAAGGAGTGGGATTTAGCTGCCAGAAAGGTGGTCGAGCAGCTCTTTTGCATGTGACTGTCAAGCGATGATCACAATGACAAGCGATGCTGCAGGGGAAGAAGCCGCTGTGATTCTAGGTGCTATTCTCAGTTCGGGTATATCTTGGTTAAATTCACGTGGGAAGCTTGAAGGCTAAGCATGTGTACTCGTCGTATCGTCGCCCAGGCAGCTAACGTAAGCACGTGCGTTGAGACCATGTAATATTGCGCCCTGCTGCTGTCAATCATAATCTCACAACAACGAAGAAGACAGCAACAGCCATGATCACTCAACTGCTATTTCCATGTGGCAAGCCCCTTTGACCGGGCCTGGCTGGCCCTGGGGTAGCTTTGCTAGGAGATGAGGCTGCGCACGTGCCAGGTATCGTGCCTGGCAATGCTTGAAATTGAGGAGCTTGGGACTTGGGCTTGCTAGCTGCTGGTGGCTTGGAGGGTCTGATTCGAACTGCGGCCCCAGGATTGAGCATGAAAGGCTTCAAGCTCCCATGCCTGAACCAAGCTCCAACCCAGAACCCCGGAGTCCTCTAGTCGTGGACTTAGTGGAACGACTTGACCACTAAAAATTCGCACCAAAATGGGCTGGCGCAGCGGCTCAGCTTACAAGGCTGTAGGACTGGTTCAAGTTCATTTCTGCTGGCTGTCACCGCGACGAGGCGTCTAAACCACCAGATTTCATGGACTCTTCCAGCAACAGAAGCAATCTGCCCCATGGCACTTTGGGGAGATGTTTTGTGTGAAATGGAAGCTGAAGGGAACTCCACCCTCAGATCTAAAAAAAGATCCATGTTCTCTCAAACCCCAGCGGCCTGGAACTCACTGAACTGTTTTTTCAGCATCTTTTCGGCCTCACTTTTCCCGGCAGACTTTGGGAAACAAGCTCAGCAAGCTCGGAGCGCGGCTTCCCCGAGCTTGAAGCCTTTTGAATCGCCATCGCCTTCCTCCAGGCAGTAGAAGGTGTCGCTGTTCTTGTATTGCAGAGACCAAACAGATGTACAATTAGGTCCCACCATGTTCCTGCTTGGGATGATAGCAATAGCAGGCTATCCAGTTGGCTTTTGGCGTCTCCTTGACGTGGAACAAGTCTGTCCGTCGCTCCATGAAGGTCATCAACGTGTGCAGCAAGTCCTGCATCTCCGTGATTAGCGAAAAGGAAACGACGCAAAACTGCTGGCCACTACTCAACTCGCCGAGCTAGGAATCTGTGGGGTCGTCATCATCAGCGTTTTTGAAACAAGCGTACAAGCTGTTGAAAGCAAAGGTACATGCAATCAAGTCCCGCAACTACTCACAGAACATCCAAAGTTTCTGGTAACACCCTGCTGCAAACCATCCTTTCCATCAAGAGCCACAAAAAGACCTTGATTTCAAGGCACAATCATGAGCTTTCAAAGAAGCACCTCAGGTTAGGGAAAAAATGCCAAGCTTCGCCAGCCCAGTACCCAGTTTCTGCTACAATCCCTGCACATCTTACCATAGCTGCCACTACTCGTACAGCCTTAACTCCTGTCGTATCAGTGATTCTAAGACTCTCGGTACCCATCTTCCGCCTTGATATCCCAGCCATCAAGCCCTGCGACACAACTTTGGGCTCAGAGCTTGCAATAATACGTACATAGACCTACATGACCTCCGCACTGTCAAGCCTAAACCCCAAAGCCCGAAACCAACACACAGTACGCCCTAAATCACCTATTCCCAGAGCTCTCCTCGATCCCCTTGTGCTTCTGGGCCAGGCCCAAGAGCAGTTCATCCTCACAGCTCAGATGCATTCCAGCAGGGTTGCGGTGTTAAGGTGTCTGAAACAAATTATCATATTGATGGGTTGCCTTTAAAGAGCTGTGAAATTTTACTCACGTCCTCTAAGGCAGCCACTGCCTATGATGTGGGCGGGAAAGCGGTTCTGAGTTATAAGGGGTAGCACAGGACCGTCTTCTGCGACCAAGACTTCACTGCAAGCTTATCCTTAGCTCATCCTCAGATCAATCTTGCATCATCCTTCCATGACCCTGCCAGTGCTCGCAGCCCCTGACCCAAAGAACCGGTTCAAGAAACTCTGGGGCCCGGGCGAATCGGCCATCCATGGCTCAAATACGCTTGCAACGAGCGGTCTCTCACAGCAAAAACGGATATCCCTCACTGTAGGTGGTTCTGAAGAACCAGCACTAAACAGGCGTTGAAATCTATCAGGCATGCATAGCTGCCTCTCAGCAAAAATCTAATCAATTCGAAGCAAAACTTAATGTTACCTAGAAAGAGACTGTTGTCACTGGACTTCGAACTGCGTGTACCACTTGCTCCTTTGTCTCCTAGGCATATGTGATATGCACAGAGCCAACGCTGCCAAGGCCAAATTGAAAGCTTCAGCACATCGACGGAAGGCCCCAGTACACGCTAACACAATTTGGCTGACTTGGAACTCTTCCTTCTGATGGCTGCGTGCAGCAGTGGACATGCGCGACACATAGCAAGCCGCTTGCACACGCGGCAAAAAACAAACAGTAGGTGGATGAAGGAGGGCGCACTTCTGCCACATTCTTCCAATGAGTCTCCTGGAAAGGCAATTCGTAGTACGATCGCCGCGCACAGTGGAACATGCTACCAGTATGCAGTACTAGCACTGGGACCTAGGAAAACAAACAAACAGACAGACAGACAGACAGAGAGAGAGAGAGAGAGAGAGAGAGCGAGAGAGATAAACGCGCCTGCGTTTCTGGCCATGGCTCCTGCATCAACACCTTCATGGCCAAACCCCAATGCTTCGTTTGATACATATGTCCCAATGGTTCGACCACACAAAATTACACTCGTGCCTTGGATGAGGCTGGAGGGTCAGAAAGCAGCAGCGCGAGCTCGAAGAAGATCCTGCCATACAGGACAACTTGCAGAAGCCCTTTAGCCTTTAGCCTGACAAGGCTCAGACTCTTGACTGTCACACCTGGATTTCCAAGACAACGAAAAGTTGAGCCATTGCACCCAGCACTCAGCCGGCTGTACACTGTACAAGGAGGTGGCTGAGTCCTTAGTCTTCGTGAAGCAGGTCAACACCCAACAGCTGTCGGCCCAGTGGGTCAAGCTGTAAATCCTCGAGGTCGCTCCAGCTCAGCTGGCCTTTCTTCAAAGCCCGGCGCAGGACCCGGGTACAGCTGAAGTTATCTTTCTCGTCGTAATTTGCCGTACCGCCAACTTTCGGCGCTGGGAACATGCGGATGTACTGGGCCAGCCGCATCTTGCCACTGAGGTTGTGTGTGCTACCATGTAGCTGTGCGCATGACCAAATAACCATCTCACCTTGACGCAATGGCACCGGTTGCATGTACTGCAGGATTGGATCCTCCTCTGATGCCCGGAAGGATTTTGAGGAGTTTGACACCTTCTCGAAGCGTCTTTCAAGGCACCACTGGCGGAGGAAGTTCGTGCAGCCAGGGAGGGTAAGGTGGCAGCCAGTCTCCAAATCCTGATCCCTCAAGGCCACAACACCTTGATAGCCTGGGTCAATCCCGGCATCCCAGTCCCTTACGCACTGCCAGGGGTTCACATCCCAGTGAGGCTTTAGCCCAACCCTCCACCTTGGCCGATCAATCGCGCCACGTGAGACCCCCCATTTGTCCACAGAGACATGCAGCTGCTCCTCTCTCCAGATACCACAGAAAGCCTGATAGATTCTCTGGGAGCGTCGGTTTGCAAAGGCCTGCTTGTGCAAGGCCACATCATCAACAAGAAATTTGCAGGATGAGGGCCAGTTCTTGTCGAACCATGTTGAGGGGTCGTCAACATCAACAGCTGGGCCTTCAATACCCTTCTGCGCGCGGAGCAAGTTGATCTCCTCAAACATCGCAACTATGCTCGCCTCGCATTCCTGCCTCGACAGTACCTTGACGACGCAGAAGCCATACTTATCCAGAGCTTGGCGAATTCCCTGAGAATCACATGCTTCAAAGCTCTTGAGGTACCCGTCATCAAGTGTTGGATAGCGTGGGAAGATGGATTCCCAATCTGCAGTAGAGCGGAGCCGCTTCGGCGGGTCCTCCACGCGAAGCAGATCCTTGTGGGCGTATCGCACAAAGGATAAGAGTTCACCACCCTCTCGCCCGCTAAAAAGATGTGGGAGTTGTCTATTGACGGCCTCCTGGCAAGCAACGAAGATGCTTTCAGGCAGCGCTTCCCCTGGATGAGCCTGCATCCACTCGCGCAAGAAAGCCTGCGCAGCAAGTTGGGCGGCAGCCCATCCGTCTCTCCTCAGTGCTTTACGCTCTGCGTCACTCAGGGCCTCGGAGCCTTCTTCTTGGATCAGTTTTTCTGAAGACTCCACGGAACGGTTGACATTCGCTAGACGCCGCAAGCCCTCCAAGCAGCTGAGGGAGGCCATGCTGCTCGCGAAAATGAGACGGGCCTCACAGCTTTGCACAGGTTTGGGCAAGATGGCCTGATCAGCGAAGCCCAAAAACGTCAACAGCAAGCTGAGAGGTCAAAGCAAAGGCTAAGCTTCAAGGGTCTGCATGGCTCCACATTTACCGCGACTTGGCAGGCAAGGTCAGAGCGCATGCTTCCAGTAAACAGGCGAGGGGTGCTGCAGAGTAAGGTATCCAAGCGGACAGTGCAGGAAATCCTGCCAAGCACGTGCCAATGGCCATGCCCATGCTGCAGCCGAGTGAATGGTGTGATAGATGGTGTGCACTTCCCTGCGTCCCTCGTAAAGACTTACGAAGCAGCCAAACAATTGGATAAGGCAAGCATCCCGGCATCCTTCTCGCTCAGGGCAGCGGACAACGTTCCCACTGCACGCGGTACGTCCCACCTTCATTGTAGCATCGAAGGAAAGGGACCAAAATAGCAGCTTCACTTGGCACATCCTTTTGCAAAAATGGATCAGCCCCAAATGCCTCTTGCCCTCTGCTATCTGGAGAAGAAGGTGGAAAAGCCTCTTTTTCACCTAAGTCAGAGGTCCCATTTCATGCCTTGCCTAATAACACTTGAACACTCGAAACAAACCTCACAGGATGCCACTTCCATCCACTTCTGATCATCCTCGCAGGTGATGTAGCCTAGGAGCACAGGCGCAGCATGCCACAGTCGACCTGCATGGCGCACGGCCATGGAGAGCAGTGCTGTTATGACGAGCATGGGAAGCTCTTTAAGCTTGGATCCCAGTAACGACACATTCCGGACAGTCAGGATACCAAGCCATGCTTTACCAAACCCGCTTAATGGCTTTATCAATGGCGTCGGAATCGGGATTTGCGTCACCCTCCTTACCCAAAAATGCAAGTTCAGGCGCTAGCCTTGCGCAACGGGCCCGTTTAGCTTATCCCTGAAAATCTTAGCTCGGCGGCTAAAAGGTGGCCATTTATGAGTGTAATATGATGTTACATAAATCCTAATGAAGAGTGGGTGTATATGTGTATTCGCATATGAATAATGACGTGCTAAACGTACATGGTACTCTATATTCCATGTCGTATTTAGCCTTACGGCAGAGATTTTCTGAGATGCAAACCATTTTCATCGATTGCCTCACACCGGGCTACAACCATTCAAAAGGTGTAGCTTGCAGCTGTCATGCTTGCCACACTGTGCCAAGGATTTCTGTGGGGTCCACGCTTGTTCGGCATTTCCGCTTCTTGGTTTCACAGAAACAAGGATCAGGTAGATGCACCCGAACTTTCTGAGAAAAACTACGCTGCCTCGCTATATGGTAGCTGGCGCTGCTCGATTCGGCTTTCTGGATAACATGGGAAACCTGCCTGGACAGTGTATTCCTTGCGTGCCCAAACACTAAGTTTCAGGACCTACTCAAGACAACGAGACTGGTTCTCAAGGTTCAGAGATCTGAGACTCACGGAAATCACGAGGCCCAGTTTACGACCCATTTAATTATGAAGAATAGAACAATGGATCGCCACTGCAAAGCAACGAAACCACGATAGATTAACTGTAAGAATGACCTGGGGATCTCTATAGCATTGGCTTTATCACTACACAATCCACATGGTTCCCGTTGTGAGTTCAGGTTGAGGCCTGCGCAGCTGCGCTTGGCGGGGCTTCGGCTGCTGCCTTACATTTCCATCCCTGCATGGGAAACATTCCCCAATGTAGACACCAATTATTTACTGGGACCCCTGAATGGGTAACCCTCATCTTAGGAAACTCCCGCCCATATAGTACATGAAGCCCCACACCCCCCTGAGTGTCAATATTCCGCCGATGAATAGTACTACAATGGGAGGTTCCATTCTATTCTTAAGGCGTAGGGGTTTTAGCATTATCAGTAGGAGGTGATACCTATTTTGGGCACAGACCTTCTAGGAATACTGAAAACGGAGCGAACCGAAAGCACCACATCCCCACCCTGAACAAAAATTCACAATTGCACTAGCATGCGCTGCTTTGGCCAAAATGTAAGCAGTGTCCAAAATCACAAACTTGAGGCATGGCAGCACCAAGATTACTTTTCATAAAGCATGTTTCAAGCCAACATCACAGTAAGCTGTGCATTGGGAAGATGCGATGTCTCTTGTGAACTGCCAAGTCTCACGTCCATTCCCACGCTTCTTATAGCAGTAAGGAATGAAAAATGTAAAAAAGGATACCATTCTATTTCAACTGCTAAACACCTTGCCAGCTAAGAGAACCCTCTGTGCTCCGGGCCCATGGCGCAGCCTGGCTTGAGGCCACCAAGCCTGGCCAGGGACTTCGGAGGTCTCAAAGGACACCCCATGCTTCAAAACTCATCCACCACAGCTCCTGCTACGGAATACGATCCACTAAGATACAACCAGCTGCAACAAAAGCAGCACCTATCACGGCACGTGAGCAGACACCCACAAAACCAACAAGCTCAGGGCCTTGGAGGCAGGCAGTGATCACCGACCACGAGTGCAAGATCATCTAACCTTGAACTTGATCTGAATCAGCGAGCCGCAGGGTTCATAGCACGTTCAGAGTACGAGTGTGTGGTGGTCTCTGGAGGTGCATCCGAGTCCCGAGCTCATACGCCCGTCAAGATTATGAGGCCTACCGTGGTTCCCTAGCGCTGGCGCAGGCTGCTTTCACCGAGCATTTTACACAACCTGCACTTGGCCACAAGTAGGAGCAGGGATGCCAATTGAGCCGTTCTCGTATGAGAGGCAGCATCCCTGTTAAACCTTTGCGAAACTGGCTGGTTCTGGCTCAGAGCCTGCCTGATCTCAGATGTAGGGGTTTAGGATAGGGGTTTGTGGCCTACGCAGCTTACGAGCTATGTCGCACACTAACACTCTCCAAGTCCACCTGGAAGAGCCGGAGAAGCCTGCCGCTTCACGCACAGGCTTCCCCAAGAGTCATTTGAAAAAAACAAGCCGTTGCTGGGGGGAGCGTCCAACCACCGTTGAGTAAGCTCAGCCTCTGCTGGTTTGTCTTTATTATGACTCTCAGCAACTCTAAGAGCAAACATGCCTGAAACAGAAAAAAACATTTCTGGGAACAACTTATGCCCACTAGACCTCGGATGCTTGGAAACACCCACCAGCTGCAAAAGGGCTGCTGGCCTCTTTGGCAACAGCAAGGACCTTTAATACGCTTCAGCGTGGTCTTGGGCGTCAAAGATGGCGGCGGACTTGTGTCTCAGTCAACTGGGATTCAATGACTGTCTTCGCTTCGGCGGGTTGCCGCTCAGGTTTTCTAAAAGCTGGCAAATATACCTCACCTTCAAACTCATGGCCATGATGTCACCTTGGATGCCACATGCAGGTTCAGATTGGCTTTCAAGCAGACAGGTGCTGCCATTTCCATAACCTGCAACGCTGGACACCGTACTGCGCCCGCTGAGTCGCTCCATTAAGCTCTGCCATTTTTGAAGTTAGGGTGGGTGTACCATGAAAAGTAGACGCCTAGAGGGCACATATCACTCACGATAATCATCAAACAGTATTGGTTATTTGTCTGCCAAGGGTCATGACAATCCTGGTACAAGTAACATCAGCAGCAGCAGCAGCAGCAGCAGCTCTGGTGGCAACAACACGTAACAAGCAGCGGCAACGCAAAGCCACAGTCCCAGTTGCCTTTGGTCACATCCCCGCGCATGCTCATGAGCCCCGAGATAAGTTCATCGATGCTCAAGAGGCCACCGGAGTCTGCATCCAGGATGTCGAAAAGCTGCGCACCTCAGCGTCGCAAGACTATGGCAAAAACAACCACAATAGCAGCAGAAACACAGCAGCAGTGCCGGTGCTGGTGGCCATGGCAGACGTAAAACCAATAGCGAGAACACTGCCATTGGTAGTAGGAGTAGTAGTAGCAGTGGCAGGACCACAAGCGAAAGACAGAGTCGGTCGTCATCACCGCAGGCTGTCTCCCAAGAAAGGTAACGCCGTCAAGAAGCATAGAAGCAAGAGCAGTAAGCTGGCGCAAAGAATGTTGCCCACAACAAGTTTTGAGAGTCGCGCCTTCCCAAACTTTCAATGGATGCGTTGTTTCCCTTTTGAGTAGCACACGCCTGGGAACCTTTCAGGATCCTGCCCAGCAACGAAAGCTAGGTATACAACTTTAAGTGGTGCAGACCCTGTGACAGGACTGGAAAACACACTTGCAAGGCAGCACTGTTCAGCTGGGTCGTTGGCGAATCGACGTGTCGATGTAGGCGCTCTCAAGGACATCGGTAAAAGTATCGTATTCCAGCCAACTCAGAAACCTGTCTCGTGTCCTGTCAGCGCTGCCAAGACGTCTAGTCTAGATCAAAAGAAAGGAATCACAGCACGTCTTGTGAAGTTGACAAGCCCTGCTTCTGCAAACGCAAACATTCCGGCCTTTGCACCCTTGTGAGACCAAGATTTGTGCTTCCTACCATTACCAGAAAGGGATTAGATGTCGCGAAGGGCCCAAAACTACTTCTCCATGGCTCTTTTCCCATCTCACGATCAATGCAGATCCTGCCCTCAGAGCAAAGCATCCCTCTTGCGATCAGACTCCCTACCAAGCCACCACTACCAATGCCTGTGCCGCGTAGACTGCAAGGCCAGCAAGAGCTCTCCAAAAATACTCTAGGACTCTAGGAGCTCCACAGGTGCCGCAAAACAGTCTTGGAATAGTGCCAGAGCACTCCAAGGGCACTCCAGTAATGTAGTTTTTCACTCCAGTAATGTAGTTTTTCTTTCTTTCTTGACCCATAGACTATCATAGATTTAAGAATCATGTCTCCTGTGTTTGAATAGGGTGCCTGCGTGTGGGGTCAGGGTGCAGGGGGTGGCTGGGTGGGGGATGATTGGGGCGGGCGTGGTATCAATGAAGCACTTCCAACATAAGCGGTGGTTTGATGAGGGCGGGGAGACGGCGGGGAACCGCGAACCCGCCAACCTAGCCTATGCAACTGCGAACCTTTGCGTTACACCTGAACCAAAAACCGAAAATGTGTTACTCCCAGAACCTCCCAGACCACTTCAAGCAAAAATGCGAGAGCTCCACGCAGGAGAATGTTTTCAACCCAGGAAGGGGGTACGCGGTGCGATTTCTATGGCAAAATGCGAGGAGGCTCCAGGCTAGAGTGCCATCGAGGCGCTAAAATTTGCACGTAATTTCACTCCGAAGACGAAACCCCAGTGCTAGCACACTCTTTGGAAAGTCCGCACATGCTGTGATACATGAGGCGCTGACACTGTCACAGACGTTCTGGAAAGCGCTCGCTCGAGCACCTGTGGCACTTTTAGGCAATAAGCCGTCACGTTTTGAGCTGGCCTAACATGCTTTTCGCTCAGAAAGAACCTTTCACATCCCAGCAGGCCCCAAAAAACATCGAATTTTCATGAACTCATGCACACTACTGCTGTTGCAAGCCATCAACCAGACTATGTATGACCCGAGCTATGCTGGTCAGTTGCCCAAATGAATTGGACCCTTCCTCATAGGAGTTCGCTGGTATGGGTTCCCGTTGGGGTCGTCCTCGTAGGGACCACATCATTTTGCAGCTTTCGGGGTTCACGATTGAAGAGGAATGCTAAACGCTCAGGGCTTGCGTCAAGAAAGGGTTCAGGGCTCAGAAGTTTCAGGTATAATCACGTGGGCTGAAATCCTCCGAGGTTTGCAAGGGAATCCCTTTTTTGGTTCCCTGCTCAACCAGGAAAGTCAACTTTCTAATCCACCAAATACTGAACCGCCCCTCTGGCCGAGGCTCTAAACCTTACAGCCCTCAACCCTGCTTTTGTTGACCATGTTGACTTTGATTTGGCCATAGACCCGAAGCCGCTGGCCTTGGACTGGCTCCGGATTTCCAACTTGTCGATGTCTTCCGGTATAAGGTCACAGCTGTCCTCCTCACCTTCACCGGAGGGCAGTGTTTCCGAGGACACCAATTTTGCGCTTTGAGTCACGATAGTGCCGGGATGTCTTACAATGGGTGGTTGTTCTCGGCCTCTAGGCGAACGCACGTCCTCCAGAACAAGAACTGAAAGAACAGCACCTGTGTAAAAAAACGCGAAAACCTGTGCTCCAACTTGAAACCGAAAATCCCGTGCATACCTCGAAAAACTTCAGACCAACACCTACTTCGCACTCAAATGCAGAGCACTGGGTAAGGGTCACACTGATGATCTGTGCGACCACACGCCTTGGCTCGTGAAGCTGCTTCTGTTTCAAGACACGGCAGGCAAGGTTTCAGGCTTTCGCTGAAGGACTTGTGTGGGAATACAGTGCTTAGAGCCGGCTAGCGCTTTGCCATGCTCTCAACACATCAACTGCCACCCTTGTTGGAAAGTCTGCACCAGTTCGAAATTCCAGCGACCCTTGGAAGGACAGATCTTAGCCCAGACCCTTGAGAGAAACCACTGCGTGCATTTGTTTCAGCGAGAAGCTTTATGCTCACCTCGGCTTTCAAGGCCGTCTCCGAGATTTCCTTCTGCTTGCGAATGTTTTGCTGGCTCACCACCTCGCTGTGGGGATCAAGAACAAGAGCTGTTTCCAAACTGCAGTTCTAGAGCTTAGCGCGGGACGTTGTCCAAAAAAATTGCCATAATCAAGTTGAAAACACCGACCTGATGGTCAGCTTGTATGAAAGACTGAACTGAAGCAAGTGCACGATGCCGCAGCTTGCAGCATAGATGCAGAAACCAGCATAAACACCAAGATGTAGGCAATCATAATCAGACCTGCCCAAGGAATTCTGAACACGATTGAGGGAGCGTGTAGAAGGCTTCAAAAAGCAGAATGAAGTTTGCTGCTTCTTGAGGAGGCAAAAGCGCCTGAGAACTCCGTGAAGGTCTCCATGCGGAGAGTCTCCGTCAAGGGTCGGCCATCATAGCCAGCACCTTATTAAAAGTCTGCCGTTCCCAGAAAGCTTCACCGCTGTACGTGGCATGGAGCTACAAGGTCGTCTCAGGGGAACAAACCACGTGACCGCTTATCATAGCCCAGGCTAAAGCCATTTCCACCCCTCACACCCCAAACCTCAACCTTGAATCCTTCATTGACCAGAAGACAAAAAAAAGTCTTCAAAAGCTCGGTTTCCGGCAGCCTTCAGTCAAGCATCCTCGGCACAAACTTGTAAACGATTCGCGGCCAATGGCAGTTCAATTGTGCCCCGGGTTGAAGCACTCACAGAGTCTTTATAACCTCCCTAGTCTGTGTCAGTGCCAATCCGCTACCTCAGAACCCTCATTCCATCTCTGGCTCTGCGGAAAAAAGCAAACGTCGAAATCTACTTTCTAGGACACATGCTCCCAATTTGAACCTGAGGCCAAGGGTCGGAAAATTGTGAACATACTCGATGACAGAGTGGCAAACTCGGCCTCTCCATGTGAGCCGTCAAGCACAGCTGTCGACCCCAAAGGCCATCAAATCTGCAAGACTTGCCCCTGCCTGTGTCTTCCCAGAGTGGTTGCCTGCAACGGTTGCCATCCCGATGCCGAACACGTAGATCAGCACAAACAGAAGCACCTCATCCAGACAAACCCTCGACAGATTCCATGACTGAGCCATGCCCGAGCAAGCTGAGAAGCAGGCGATTGCCCAGAAGAGGACGCGCAATCCAGAAAAGACGCCTAGAATGATCCTCAGATGTTTGTTGCATGTTGCCGCAGAAGTGTCGAAACTTAGCAGACTGTGCAGCAAAAGGAAGCGTGAATGCCTTAACTGGGCCTTGTCACATGTTAAAACGATGAATATGAAGCCCTGAGCTTCATTTAAAAAGCGGTCACATGCAGGCCCAAAGGCACGCTCATCAAGGCCTAAGGTTGAAGGGCACTTGAGCGCCACTGCACTGAAATCCCTGTATATAGCGCAATAAGGACAAAGTGAGACTGTTCACATTCAATCCACCACAATCCATTACAGTTCCCTTTTCGGGATGATCTCTCTCGAAGTCCCTGAATGGCTGATGGCAAACGGCAAGCGCAGCTCATTGAAGAACTCATAGTGCCTTGGATACCAGGTGTCGTCTACGCATAAAACCCGGCATTGGTTTTGCCTGCGCCTTGCTTCAGGGGGGAAATGTTTTATTGTGATGAATAACATCTCATTAGAAATGGGATCCCTGCTCACAAATTGCAGGCGGCTATTCAACAACCATACATCTACATTCTCTGTGTGGAGGTCCTAGATGCAAGGTCCGAACCAGGCGGAGCAATCTTGCCAATCGAAGAACCTGCTCGGAAAAGGCACTGAGCGTTCTCTAAAAGGTTCAAGATTGCTGGGCAGTTGTACTCATTGTTACACGCAGCAAGCAAGACACCTTGATCAGTGACGCTGAGTTCATTGAAAAGTCTATAGCATCCGCCAGCAGCAAGAAGAAAAGGAGCGTGTCCACAAATGAGAGAACGAGGCAAAAAAAGTCGAAGCAGTTCCACCTGGGGCCCAAGAGTTTCTCACCTGCTGTGCACTAAATTAGGCCTGAGGTGCGGCATGTAATGCGGCTCACGGTTGAACATGCAATCTAAGGCTGAGCACTTCCAGTCCACTCCCATGAAATAGCCCTTGAAGCCATGCGCATGCGTTTTCTGGATGAACTCCATCAGATAGCATGTTGCCTGATGAGCCCAGCATGCGTAGCAAGCCGGCATGTTTCATCGAAGCTCCACCAGGCAGCATCCCTGCAGAACACTACCTGCAGATGTTGAAGACACAAGTGCCGCTAAGCTGCAAAAATCAGCTCCAAGACAGCCCAAGCAGGATGATCTGGCTCATTGTCCACGGCTAATCCCATCACACACGTGTTCAGCCTTTGGATAGGGAGAGCTGTCAAAATATTACTCTCAAAATTCACATGGCTCATGTTGATACCTTCATCCAGGCCGCACAATCACGAGGGCGGGCGCTGTTTGAGTCATGAAAACCCAGAATCTTTCCCGCGTACATCTTGTCGCGACTCCTGTGCCAGCCAGGAGATCATAAAGATGTTGCTCGTAGGAGGTGATCAGTGAGCACAACAGAACTTCATGCTCGCAAAAAGTACGTTGCAGCATGACACAACCAGAACATTACAACGTGACATGCAAGATTCTCTGCGTTTAACTGATAAAGGCCAATTTTCTGGGATATTATAATTCTTTATGTAGCCGGCATGTCTGTCGTGTGGAGGCTCCTGAATCGGCTCGCATGACAAGCGTGGTCTGCCGAGAGGTCTTCTCGCGACTTTCCACTGCATTTGGAGAAGCTTCTTCGCGAAACACTTCTCTCGGAAACGCTTCAGCAAATTCCATCTCCAGATTTTCTGGTGGATGGTCTTCGCGGAGGGCAACTGCAAGAAGAGTTGGTGGTGACATCCGACCAGCTTTACATGCCTCCATGTGCGCAGGGTCCAGGTGCAGTTTCTCCCTCAGGCTCGCATTTTCCCGTTCAAGCTCGAACTTGGTATTCATGACTGTAGCCATAGCGCTTTGCAACCTTCGGAAATCGTCCAGTAAATGCTCCATGTGCATGTCCAATTCACCACGCAGCTTGTCCTTAGCTGGGATGTTTGCACGCATGCGTGCTGCAGTCATGCATGCAAAAATGCCAAATCCCATGAGCATGCAATCAACAGTCCTTCAGCAACAAACAAAATGCATCACAGGAACACGAGCGGCGTCATTTCCGGGTACTGTCGGTGGCATTGGCATTGAACCCAATTTCTCTAGTCAGAGCTTCTGCGTATTGCACTTCGCTGAAGCGTGCCTGCTTTGTGATGCCCAGCGATAGCGAAAAAAACTGTGCAGTGTTTGTGAATGTTTTTACTCATGCTGTTGACAGATAAGCCTCTCATGCCATGCAAAGGGCTCTGAATGCAGAAGGTCCCTCTACGGCAGCCACACGTGCGCAGAATCAAGAAACAGGTCTTGCTTCGTAGAAGGCACAACAAATTGCCCGCGACACTTGTGAAAATGCCTCCCTTGCCTACGCTCGCAACGGCTCCAAGGCGCAGCTGAATCCACCAGTCTAAACCATGCCACCATACAGTAATCAGTCAACTATGCCATCGCCATGAATGCAAATACTTCTGTCTTCCTGCCATCAACATGATTCTTGTAACAATGCTATTCACGCAGCAAACGGATACCAAACGGACATTTTGCTCCGGAAGTGCACAGTGCACTGTGGTTTCTTGACGCTTCTGCGCTGCGGGAGGGAACGGTTCAAATGTTCACGAATACTAGTGCGGGTTAATACTTCGTCCCTTTTCTTCTGAGGGCTGAATGTTAAAGGTTTGACTGAGAAAGCCGGCACCTATCTGGTCGGTCGGTCAGTCGGTCGGTCGGTCGGTCAGCCATTTTTTCCGAGGTCTGGCTGTATTGCCCGGTAGTAAAGGTCTGGATGAGCGAGCTGGCGGGTCGGTCGGTCAGTTTTTTGCTAAGTTTGGCTGTGTTACCCGATCAGCTGAGAGAGCCGGCCTCTTGCCGGTCGGTCGGTTGGTCGGTCAGTCGGTGGGTGGGTGGGTGGGTCAGTTGGTCGGTCGTGCGAAAACATTTTTTGAACACATGTCCCAAAATATGCACCACCTCAATTTGTTGCAGACTCAATTTTAAACCGGGGTTTGTTTTGTGCATGGTGGTATTTGTTAGCATCGAGGGGTGCAAAACTTTCTCCATCCACCGTTTATTCTGTACGCAGAGCAATCAAACTCACTCAAATCTCCATCAAAATATCTAATCAATAACTGATGACTCAGTTAGATTCCTCGAGCGCAGTCAAATCCGTCAGGTGCATATTCCAGCAAGACACATCCTGCAAGACACATCCCGCAAGGAAATCCTGCAGTAGTGATGTGGTATCCATTCCTGCATGGGCCGTGTCGTTCCCCTTCATCTTTACGGCGCATGCGAGTAGATCATCCAGCTCGACACTGATCCTGAAGCTGGCTGGCAAATGAGTAACCTTGCCTAGGGATGAAGCGAACGAGGATTGCAGGAGAGGCAAGTTTGAGCCGCTCTTGGTCAAGGCCCGTAAGGCCGCATCATTGTCAAGAAAAGGACTAGATCGGCTTGCCGCAACTGGCTACACGAGTCAAGGACGCCTCTCACTGTGGCCAAGGTCTCAATTTCATAAATAAATCCAGCACCTGTGGAGATGCAGACGCGCTCTTGATCAAGGCACCCAAGGCCCAAGGCTGCATCGTTGTTAAGGAATAGAATGGAGTCGGTACGCCGTAACGTACCACACACGCCAAGGGCGCCCCTAGCTGCTGCAAGGGTAAACAGCCCATATATAAAGCCACCTGCCCCTCCGTATTCGGTGAGGGGGCTTGTTCCTGGGATAGGTACTCAGCAAACCACCGAGCGCAGGATCGGGGAATTACAAAGAGCGACTCCCAAACTACCCTTGCCTGGTTCAAAAGAAGCATCAGTGTAGAAGTGCACACAATCCCTGTGAGCAAGCCAAACTGAGCGTGGAGGCCGCGGGCAACACGAACTTTTGTTTTAGGTACACAGGAGACATTTTCAAGATATTCGTTAGGGCGACCATACATTTGATCCGATAAGGGCGAGATCAGGCTTGCATATGCTCACATGGCAGAACAAGCCTTTGAAAGCTTTGCGCAATTTGTGCGATGAAGCACCATACCACAAAAGAAAGCGTCACAGTTTGCAGAATCCGAACGGGAACATTGATGCACCCCTTCCCAACCCAACGCTCTGCCCACAATGTCTTGGCTCTCCTTGCTTGCCTGACAGTTTTGGCTCGAGAAGTGAGCACTGTGTAGACTACACAGACAGTGTAACGTGTAACAATCTCTTACCAGCGGCAAGGTCAGCAAGAGATGCTGCGTAGCTGTCAATGGGCCTTGCTTTGCCCACGCTTCCTTTGGCTGAGTCAGCTACGGGGACGCACCCCTAAATCAGAACACAGGCCAGGGGACAACGTCATAGTGGCTTACATCGATTTGTTCCTTCAAAGATCGCATACGCTTTCCCTTGAGGGGAGGTGCAGCGGATGCACACACACATGAGTATGGACCCACTTCACGCAACACAAGGCCCTAAGGAAGAAATTCCTCGGTAAGCGGGAAATGGTGTGCCTCAAGGTATCTGGCAGAGACTTTACCAGCTGTTTTGGATGCTGAGTTTCAGTGCCCGCGACGACCGGTCTGGCACCCGCGGACCCCGCAGGTTTGCTGCAAGTGTCGCGAGGAAATAGCATCGAGAGGAGCCAGCATCATGCATTGTAGCATTGTAGTAGAATCATTAGCGCATTTCTTTTTGCTAATGCACCCTGTCGGTTTGCAGTACATGTTGCGGAGGAACAACATCAGTACATGTTGCGGACGAACATCATCTGGTGGGGCCAGCATCTAGCGCTGTAGCATTCTAGCAAGGTCACTAGCTGATTTTCATTAGCCTATTTTCCTGCACGATCATTAGTACATTTTCATTGGCATATTTTCCTGCACAAATTTCCTGTTCATTAGCAAATTTTCCTGCGCATTATCATTACCTATTTTTCCTGCACACATTTCCTGCACGGTCATTAAAAGTTCATTAGAATATTTTCCTGCACATTTTCCCTACCCGATTTACTAGCCGTAATTTCCTGCGCGGTCAACATTTTTATTACCAGATTTACTAGCGGTAATTTCCTGCGCGGTCATCAGCACATGGTCGTTTGCATATCTTCCTGCACTAATGGGGATAAGGGAGTGGATGACCTAGGGAAACCCCTAGAAAGAAGGGAAGGGAATGGCGCACTGTGAAGGGCCACGTCTGTGGGGATGGTTGGACAGCAGGGCATGGGCCCGTCAGGCTGACGATGAAACGCGTACTTTGGTACAAGGTTTCAAGCGAGTACGTTCTTGTCTGGCAGGACAAAGCGTGACAGCTAGCGGAATTGAGCCATGGCAAGGGAAATGGCAGACTAAGAGGGACCACGTAAAAACAACACAGTGCAGACAGATAAGCATCATGGCACTAGTGGCGAAGCGGCCTTGGGCGGAAGACCTCAGAAGGGGTCGTCTTGCGAATTGACAAACAGAACTCCACTTGGAGTGACGCCTTACTGGGTGCGCAGAAACAGCACGCCTGTAGCCAGACAAACTCATAGTTGGTCACCGGCATCTGATGACAGATCATGTTCCAGGGCAGGTGGAATGACTGAGAAGGCGATTGCCACACTGCAGGCTGACACGCGCAGGGGAGATGCCTGAAAGGTCACCTTTGGGTCACACTCCACGGAGCCAAGAGCGGCGCAACAAAAGCGCGCTGCACCGCGGCACGGGTTGGAGTGTGGAGGCTGGCACGCCACCCGTATGCGTCAGGGGACCCCAGAACCTAAGCACTAAGGGGATCGTGGACCAGGTAGTGCATTGTAAGCCAATGGATATAGCAGGTCAGGAAATGACCCATAGATGAGCGCGACGAGTCTAAGCAAGTAACAGCGCTGGCAGGATGCGCAAACCACCTTCACCGTGATCAAAGTCCAGAGTGGGCACGAGATTGAGGTTGCCGAGGACATACTGCGCAGCTGGCATTCGGAAGGTTGGAGCATTCGCGGAACAAACGGAAGCATGCCGGCAGCTGACGCTTACGATGCAATCAAACGCAAGCGATGGCCACCCCAAAGGCGATTGATGAGGTCACTTGTAGTTGCTGCAAAGGTCGAGGATGCTGCTCGTGCTGTAGCTTGGGGGCTCGGGTTGGTCGCACACGAGCTTGGGACTAAACCACAACCTATGGCACACGTAACCGCATCAACTTCTGCTGCACGCGAGCTGCTTGCACACTGGATCCAACAAGGAATGGAGCCCAGAAGCAACGCAAATTCCTCGTTACATAGATGGAAATCAGACAAAGGGGCAAATGAGCTGGAGGTCCCTAGCATGTTTGAGACTTGGCACAGGGCTGTGGTAAGATCTAGGAATGGAGTCCCGAAGGCACACCATTGCAATGTCACGCAAAGAGGCACCCAAAGCGCTGGGTTGCAACAGAATGTCTTCAAGCAGAAAGGCAACATCCTGCAAGGTAACAGCATATAGACTGCCATGCAGGTTAAGGAAGCATGCTCAAAAGGATTTAGCAAGTCCCGCAAGGTGTTCGGGGCCAGATGTCAGCTGGACGTGTAATCCAGTGAGAAATCCCGCAAGCAGGAGTCAACATCCTGCAAGTAAGTTACCCAGATATAGGCTGCCACGCAGCTTCCGGCGTGAAAGCAGGCTCAAAACGGTGTAGCAAATTTTGCCAGGTGTTTTGGGGCCAGAAGTCATCTGGACGTGTAGTCTAACAGCATACAGGCCGCTGCTACGCAGCTTCCAGCAAGAAAGTCTGCTCAAAACTATCCAGCAAGTCCCGCAAGGTGTTTAAGGCCAGATGTTATCTGGACGTGTAACCCCGCAAGGGGTCCTGCAAGCAAAATCAACTTCCTGCAAATTTAACAAGATATAGGCTGCCACGCAGCGTCTGGCAACAAAATATGCTGAAAACGAACCACAAGTTTCGGAAGGTGTTTTGGGGCCAGATGTCATCCGGACGTGTAATGCAGCAAGGGTTACCGCAAGGTAACGTAAAGAGGTATTTTTCTCAAGGCCGTGATTGAAAGAACAACTCATTCGGCCAGGAAGCCGACATCCAGCAAGTTTACAACGTATGATTGCACGGCCAACACAAGTAAGTACGTACACAAGAATGAATCTGCGCCAACTGATCCAGCAAGTCCACGGTCGATTGTGGGGAGTTACCTGTTGAGTTGAACGCAGGCATCCTGCAAGATATATCTAGCGCGCATCTCCCTCACTGATTGGCTCGCTGATGCTGCATGACACCGAACAAACAACTTTGCACAAGGCGCCTTCATCACATACGGGTTTTCCAATTGGGTTCTGACAGCTTCAGCATCAGCGTGCCGCTGACATGGGTGCCAGCACGCAGCACCTCGACCATGATGCACATGTGAACTCGCGAAGAGTTGATCACACATAGGGGCACAGTCAACGGACTCCTCTCCTCTACAGCCGCAGCAAGGCTTTGACTGCCATCGATGACTGCTGCCTGAAGCTGCCCTGCGCCTCCTGACACCACACTCATGTTTTGAGATCCCACACGACACGGCATGTGGGAATGGACGCTGCCTTTGGATGCCTCTGGTGTGACAAGACGCAAGACAATCTTTCACTAGCATTGCCAAGCTGCACGGTCTCGTGCTCACAAGGAAGGGCTTGCGAACAAGGACTGAATCAGCGGCACGTCCTGTCAGATCGGGAATTAGAACAGGAGTGGTATCTAGAAGGCTCAGAAGCCAACAATCTCAAACAAGTTACGCAAATCTACTACAGACCCAAGTCTCATCAAACCATCGAGTTGCACAAAAGCTTGCACGGACAACCACGAAAGAGCGCAGACCAAGAAGCTCGAAACTTGCACTTGCAACCTAAATCCAATGTGTTTCCAGGCATTATTATTATGAGATTAGGCTCAAGCATTGCGCGAGGCGAGGCACCCACCACGTCACCGACGCTTAAGATGAAGGCGCTATCGCAGGTGACAGCCGGCATGATCAAGGACACGCGACACGATCGTGCCCCTCCCTCAGCATGGTATTCTCTTCAGCTGCACGCACGCTGCTGTACCTGAGGGCCGCGGCAAGTGGAGAGGCACCTGGAGGCGACAAACGTGCATCCTGATAACCGCTGCCAGTCCTCGAGTTGGGGTAGCTTGGCCAAGTCCAGCGGGCGTCATTATCCGTTGGACTTGATGGGGCCTGTCGGAATTGGCTCGGCGTGATCTGCGCACCAGTTCCTGAACTTTATATGGCCGGGTATGTCAAGCACCTGTGCATCGACTCCACAACGCCAGCGACATCGAACTTTTGCTAGAAAACTGCCCCAAAGATGTAGAAGTACTACCTGACATGCGCACATGCTGACCTGGCTTCGCAACACTGGCTACAAGCTTTTAGCAAACCGAGCACTCAGCGCGAAGCACGCATTCCAAACAAGCTGCAAAACATGAAACGTCCTGTAAACACTCGTGGACACGATAGACGCGGCCATCCCTACGTGCAGAGCACTGCTACCTGAGAAGCGCTCACGCTGATCTGGCTCCTGCAGCGTGGAGCGCCGCATCAGTGCTGCTTGAGAGGATACCACCCCACTTCCGAAAGAGCACGCAGGGGAGGCAACGCGGTCCCTCTGCCGCTCACCTGCACATCTAGTTACAGTAGCACTATTGAGACAGCAAATGAACCATGGAGTACCTACGGCTGCTGCTCAAAAGTCCTCCGAACTCTGAGCTCAAGGTGGCCAGCACTTCTAACCGAACCTGGTGGGAATGGCAGGGTCTGATGCGAACTACATTCAAGACATAAAATCAATGAATCATTGTAGCTCACATGGACATGTTGACTGACCCACATCACTCACACCTGCTTGCATGAAGAATAGTGAAGCACTGTGACACTGTGATCAATCACATGTTCATGGATGGTGATTTCGAGAGACCTTGGGGAGCTGCACTGGGGCTCCCACGCACGTGCGCACCCAAAATGGCGCGCATGCTCGACCATGATCCTGGTTGCCACCTGACTTCCAAGAAGCACAGTCCACACGAATCATGAGTCGTTCAGGCGCACACGAACTGTGAGCTCAGCGCCATCTTCAGTATCGCTAGGGCGATCGTCGCCCTTGGGCGGAACGTCCGCCTCATCAGCCAGAGGCCACTCAGGCTCACGCGCCCTCCGTCGCTTGAAGACATCGTCTTCCACCTCCGAGAGTGGGTTTGTAAGCCGAAGCGTTCGGCTCTTTTCCTTGAACTGGCTTCCTCTGGGCTTGTCCGGGCAAAAGGCCCCGTCCATGGCGCCGGAGCCAGGCCGTTATGTGTTGTCACCACCATTCACCAGCCTCGGTGAGTCTATCAGTCTATCTTCCCAGACGTGGGGAGACCCAGGTGCTCGCGGGTCTCTAGCCAATTGGCAGCCCAGTCCAGGCGAAACACAATGTACGCGGTAAGGGCAAGAGCAGACGCGCGCTAGATCCCATGGCCGTCTTACTTTTCTTCACTTCACTTTCGATCCACACGGTGGTGCCATCTAGGTTCGAAAAATCGACATAGAGGACTCATGCGAAAAGAGAAAGACCTTAGAGAGAGTTAAGGAGGAGCTCAAGGGCGAACTAGAACCTTAGAGGGGGCTTTTAAGGGGAACTTGTGCGGGAGAGCTTGAGAGCGCGGCTTAGGGAAACTAAAAGAAAGGTTTAAGGGAAGAAGTCCCTCTTCAAGCCTCTTTCAAGTCTTCCTTCAGCTTCTCTTCCCTCTTCAAGTCCACTTGAAGCCTTCGACCCTTCGTGCCTGCTGACTACCAGCATTCTAGCTTGCTGTCCATTCTCTCTGACACGCGGCCTGGTTCCTTGCACGAAATCCCTCGTCTTGCAGTGTCCCGCGCGTACTTGTCCCAACAGCTGCGCAGCTCTTGATTGAACCCGCTTGGTATGCTTCCTGCTGCATCTTTGCTTGCGTCTTTGTTTGCCTTGCTTTACTAGCCATTCTTAGGGACCATTCCGTGTTTTCTTTTTTCTTCGTGACATGTGCTGTATAGGTTACTGACCCTAGAATTCAGCAAGAGCCCGGACGAGGAAAAAAAAGACCATCATTCCGTGTTGTCTTCAGCTCACTCTGCAGGTATTGTCTATAGAAGTTTGACTGAGATTCTGGCAAGAAGTCTAACAGGAAGTATTGACGAAATTGGACATCAATTGTCATGTCAAACATCAGAGATGTCTGTACACCTAGACGCTCCAAGAGACCAGGAACGTTTTAGCTAAATATTGAGTATGGAACACAAACAGTGGATCGCACAACAAGAGTGGATTGCGCGCAACAAGTGTACTGTTAAGACGTCTGATTGAGTTGATCTTGTCGATGAGAAGAATGACGTTGGATTGAGAAGGCCCTTGAATTCAAGCGTCGCTGCGCGCAGTAAGCATCTAAACGTGGGCAATTGTCAATTGTCCTCAGTAAGATTGCTTCAAAGCAGCATTGCCGACGGCTTGGTTGAACTGCACGCAGATGTATATTCGAGCAAATTAGGGATGTAAATCGAGTCATTATCCCAACGCCTGATCATTCATAAAAACTTCGTTCAGCGAAAAGTAATGAATCTGAGTTCCCGATTCGAAAGCAGCCACGTTATCAATCCTCATGCCTTATATAATTCAAATACGATATCATTCATCAATCTATATCTCGTGTCAAAATGTAAATTCGCCTTAGATTGCAATAATTTAGATCGGATAATATTAATTTTTCTTTCTCTGGATGCCGAGAATTTTCAGAATAGAATATATGGCATCGGAAATTGTGCAGTCTATTCTTTTTTGCACCGCTGGCAATCCGGGACGGAAAATTATAATGAGCAAATTATAGATGTCCAGTAAATTCCGAATGGGATATCTGGCAATGAGAATTGAGCAGAAGCGCGTCATGGATTTATAATTTGATCGTAATTGATGATAATCGGCTTGGAAACATACAGTTGCAAAAAAAACAACAGGCCAAAATGAAAGCGAGCCAAATTGAGATTTCTCATCCGGGTCGTAGGGCATTGGAGCCTTGTGTGATGCAGTAAACGCGCAGTTCTTGGATGTGATCTTGTGGCCGAATCTCCAATGTTGCAGTGGAAGTGACGCAAAGAACTGCACAACTCTCGTTTACGCATAATGAAAAGCTTGAAGATCAAGCTGCTAGTCTACAAAACATTGATGCCGAAGCCACTGCAAGCATAATGGACGGCTTTTTGTGGGTTAACGGCCGTTGTCTATTTGTAGAGTGTCATCTGGGAACGTTGAAGATTAAAGACGCTTTTTG
>CAJNIZ010045275.1:0-41278 GCA_905231905.1 Symbiodinium pilosum | reverse complement strand
TAACAGCAACCCAGTTGTTTGGGAGCTTGGGGTTGATGGCATGAGGCATGAGGCTAGAATCTCAGCCCTGCACCGTGAATTCTTGAAAATGCTTGCTGTACCACCTAGGCCAAGGGCAGCGTCCTCAAGGCCAATCCCGTGTCTGCAGCGATGCTGGGCTTTGAATGATAATTAATACAGTAATGGTACGATAATAACAACGATAATTGCCAAGGGGGGGCTCAAGCGTCGGGGTCTTTTTCAGAATTTAGGCAATGATGAAAGACAGATTTTCCCAAGGATGGTCTTTGGCCATGTGAGCTGTAGTCCAAACTCTTTAAAGGGGTTTATATAGGGGATTGTATAGGAGGGTTAGTAAGGGGGATACTAGGAGTTTAGACTATAGCGCATGTGATGACACGCCAGATCAGAGATGATGGCTGCACGATCTTTTTGTTTTTTGTGCGCAGGATGTGCTGCGCTTGGCCTTGCGTGAGGTGCAGCTACAACTTTGCTAGATCTTTCTTGAACGTTATTCAGCGGCTTGCATTCAGCTTACCATATTCGGCATCATTCCATCTTGCATCCAGCTTGAACAAAACGTCTCTGAACAGTTTGGGGCTCTAGACAGGCCCTATGCAATCATATCCCCTATATATATACACCCTATAAAGCCCATTAGAGTAGTTTCCATTTTCTTTTCCATTATCTCACTAAATCCCTTATATGTCAATCCCTAAACCCTAAACCCCTAAACCCTAAATAACCCCAAACCCTAAACCCCTCTACCCTAAACCCTAAATCCCCGATATATATCCCCTATATAGTCGCAACTGCTTGGCCTGGGACCTCTAAGTTGTGCTTCGCCGAGGAAGGGCGCAGCCATCAGCTCTTTGTACACGGTGCCCACGATCAAACACCGCCGCTTGAAGGCGGTGCAAGAGCCGCCCGGCCTAAACAGTAGTTTCCATTTTCTTTTCCATTATCCCAATATAACCCCAATATCTATCCTATAAAGCCCATTATAGTAGTTTCCATTTTCTTTTCCATTATCCCAATATAACCCCAATATATATATCCTATAAAGCCCATTGTAGTAGTTTCCATTTTCTTTTCCATTATCCCAATATAACCCCAATATATATCCTGTAAAGCCCATTGTAGTAGTTTCCATTTTCTTTTCCATTATCCCATTTTATCCCCATTTTATATTTATATACCCTATAAAGCCCGTTGTAGTAGTTTCCATTTTCTTTTCCATTATCCCAATATGGCAGATTCCCAAAATGAGGGAACCCCAATTTAGACCCAAAATAGTATAGTCCTTATTACTGGGACCCCCAAAATGGTACCCCTAATTTTGGGAAACCCCCCATATATCCCCTATATGTCCCGGTATTACCTAGGGTTTGCTCTCTGGGATGCCATTTGATGCTGGGGCGGGGGCATGCAGCTGCTGCAGTAGTGCCCTGTCCTGCGTCTGGATTGTTGTTCTGGATTGTTGTTACCGTTGCCGTGGGATATCTAGCAGCTGTGGCAGCTCTATGCCGACGCTATGCATGAAATCATGGCATTAGTGTTCAGTATCCACTCCTTACTGGTGGTTAGGAGGGGATAGCAGCATATGTTATATAGGCATTACATAGTAGTTGTAATCCCTTATTCCTGCTAGCCACCGGTAAGTCCTTCTCATTTCCAATTTTACCCGGTCTCTTCAACTGATGCCAGGATGAAGGATGCCATGGCTAGCCTCAAGGACGGCTGGCTGCACCGGTCATTTTTACTACAACAACTGCTGCTGCTACTGTCCTTGAGGACTACCAAACTCCTCAGGGGATCCAAAAATTAGGTCCCTGAGGATAATGTGGGGAACTATGTTATATGAGCTACAATTCGTCTAAACTCCAAGTATACCCCCTGATACCCCTATACTACTCCCTTATATAATCCCCCGTATAACCCCCTTTAAGGAGTTTAGATTCCAGGTCATATGGGTTTCGGGCTTGACGTCTGAGTCTAAAGTTTTCTCAGTGCTCCCTGCCCACTGGTCGGAACATGTTCATTCAATGACTGGACGCTATTCTAAGAGGCTCTAAGCCTCGCAACCCTTAACCCTGAACACTTGAAACCCTAAACCCCTGAACCCTAAACCCTACGCAGGAGATCCGCCAGGGTTTGGAGGCAAAGCTCGGCTACAACATGACCATGCCCGCCATGTACTCCGAGGCCTTCAGCAATCTTTAGGGTTTAGGGTTTGGGGTTTAGGGTTGGGGTGTGGGGTGTAGGGTTTGGGGTTTAGGGTTTGCCGTGATATAGCGTTGAAGCGGACATAGTCATGCCGCCATGCCACAGAGTCGCTTCGAGCGTGTCGTGTCATTCGACATGCCGCATTGGCCTGACTGTGGAAGGCCATCTAACACATTCACCCACCCCACGCCGTCCCAGGCGGCCAAACCACCCAAATTTGTTCCTGTTAGGGTTTAGGACCTAAACTCAGTTAGGTCCATCTTGGTCAACAACACAGCACATTTCTATACCCAAGCTTCTGGTTTCCGAAAGGCTTGAGGAAAAGCCTTGGGGAGACTGCAGAGGGTTTGTCCTGAAGACTTTTGGCACTGCAAGCTTTAGAGGCCCCTGCTGGCGATTAAGGTCCTTCGGGCAAATTGTTTAGGGATCATGTAGGTCTATAAGGAAATGTTTTCCATGATGGCCATTTTGGGAGCAGGAAGTATGATCAGCTACATTGTAGTTTCCCTTGATTCTAAGGAACCACCCTAATGTTCGGAAACTCCTATAAAAAACAATCCTTTAACCCTACACCCTGAAGCCTGCAAATGCAGCAGTCCCCATTCCCAGTCAGGACGGCCGAGCTTTCTGGTGTAGTTTCAGTTTTTTGTTTAGCGGTTTAGGGTTTAGGTGTAAGGGTCTAGGGCACCTGTGGTTTGTAGGCGATATCATCTCCAATGTTCTGAATCAAACGGGAAAGAACATAGAACATGACATGGTTTCAGTGGTTTTTAGGGGCTCGGGGCATTAAGCAGAGTTGTTGTGATGGTTTTGTGTAAGAGTACCTAGGGTTCATTGGGAATGTTGGCGAGTATATATATATATACATTTGGTGTCCAAGTTGGGGGACCGTAAATTAACAGCCTACCATACATGGGAGTTTCCAAAAATCGAGGGTTCCTTTTGGAATCTTAAAATAAGGATTAGGACATGATGCGGTCCATGTTTCGGCCCGCTATTTATGCAAAACCCCCTGAACCCTAAACCCTAAACCCTAAACCCTAATCGAGACGATGTCACCTGGAGGATCTTGATAGCTCAGCAAGACTCATATGAGCTGTAGTCTAAACTCCTTAAAGGGGGATTATATGGGGGATTATACCCCCAATAATGGAGAATCACATGGACAAGAACATGGAAAATGAAATGGAAACTGGGATTATGTAGGGGTTTATAGGGATTATGAGCTATAGTCTAAACTCCTTAAAGGGGGGTTATATGGGCGATTATATAGGGGATATATTGGGATAATGGAAAACAAAATGGAAACTACTATTTTGGGGTTAGGGTTTAGGGTTTATAGTCTAAACTCCTTAAAGGGGGGGTTTTATGGGGGATTATATAGGGGACTACTATAGGGGTTACTAAGGGGGATACTAGGAGTTTAGACAGTAGCTCATATGAGGGTTCCTCAAATTAGAATGGCTTTAGGGACCATAATTAGGGATAATGGGGATTGCAAAGGGATCATGGGGGTGCCCTAACCCTAAACCTTAAGCTCTGCCCAAAAGGGATCCTCCTTATGTCCCGCGTCCAGTGATAATCCCAAACTGGTTTGAACAAAATACGCTGTTTTTTGGGGTGGCGCTTAAATTGAATAAAAACGGTTATTGTATTTTTGGGAGCATATTGAGGCCCTCGTTTATGGAAACCCCAAAATGTACCTTTGCAAGTTTGACCTTGCTCTTACTACTGCTTCAGGCATTGAACAGTCATTCGGTTAATTATCACATGAGCTATAGTCTAAACTCCTTAAAGGGGGGATAATGTAGGGGAGTATTACAGGGTTTATAAAGGGGGGCACGTGGAATTGAGATTATAGCTCGCATGAAGCTAACCACCTGGGTACACCAGACAGGCTTACTTGGCCAACACCTTGAATGGCAGTGTCTCAAAGATCAACTATCCCAATATAGCCCCAATATATTACAGCAACCCCAGTATAACCCCAATATAATCGGAATATTGCCCCAAAATAACCCTAATATTAATAAAGACCCCGCCATCATCCTTTTCATTTCCCATACATCCCTAGGGTTCCTAGGGAGCTACATTTTGATATCACGCCTGGACCGCAAATCCTAAATCCGAAGCGCAACAGCACATTTCTGATAGGCCAACATGGAGCAGCTGATTCAGCTGATTGATGATGGAGTGACTGATGATTCGGAGAAGTGGTCCATGCGTGGGTCTTCAGGCCTGACGGACGAGGAATGTGAGGAGTAAACGCATAATTGCGCACAGGAGCCTGAACATGTATGAACGTTGGCAATGACTGCGTTCATACGCTGCAGCACCTGCGATGCGAGAGAGGTTTGATAAGCCGTCCTCGAGTGGCGGGCTGTTTGCGGCTGACAGGTATCATTCACATAGGCTTTCATCACATCATGTGTCCAGTTGAGTTTGCATTGAGTGAACTTTTGACCTGTTTTGAGTGTTTTGCATTGTTTCCAAAGTTTTGAGATGTGGTCTGCCTTTGCGCAGCTCCTCTGTGGTGTGTGCCTGGTACGGGGTACGCCCACTGCAACTCTTGCCAAGCTCTTTCTCGATTCCTTCAGCATCACCAAAACTGTGCAGTCTGTTTGGGTTGGGAGAAATGGATCGGAGTAGGTTTCATGGCTTTCTATCTGCACTGAGAGGCAGAGGAAGAGTCCTTCTTTAGTATGCCCTGGCCTCACCTGTGGGCTAGGTACTGTTCTATCCAAATGAGAGAACGTGAGAATGGCTGCGGGAACGAACAAGCAGTCACCAGACGCTTGGAATTTCAACCGCGCTGCGTGGTCAGCAAGGGATGCCCGGCCGCCATCTGCCTTTGAAGCAATGGCCAGGGCCTTGGCCTCTCACAGTTCTCAGACACATCAACGTCAATGCGCGCTCGAAGCAACATGGTGCGCGACCTGTTTGTGCCCTGAAAGCATTCCCAACCGTCCACTCACACAACCCCTGTAGTGTTCCGGCATGCTCTCAGCACATCTCCGACGAATCATAGCGCAACCTCAAAGAGGTTCACGAGACAAACGGCTAGACAAACTGGGTTTGCCCAAGCTGTGCAATTTCTGCATCGGAATCCATTTTTGAGAGTTTTTGGCGAGTCACTCACTTATCAGGGGTCCCTCTATGGCATGTAGAGTCCCCGAAAGCCCTAGAGTTCTTCGACTCCTGATATTTCTTTCAGCGCAACAAACAGAAGTTGATGCAGCACAAGACCGTTTTTGGGTGAACTCCCTAAACCCTGAACCATCCTGAACCCTAGTGGCTCAGTAGGCGACCTTCTGAGGTCTACATTGGCTGAGTAGTCAACCTTCGAGGTCTACGTGAGCTAATATGTCAGCCCTATTGAGGGAGCCTTAACAGTGGACATAGAGGTCCCCTGAAACTTTAGGTTTAGGGTTTAGGGTCAGTATAGTGCCTGACATATTCCCTGGTAAGGAATCCATGTCCATTAAATGATGCAGGATATATTGGCTGTAGCTCATATGATTCCTAAACCCTAAAAATTTGTGTAGTGGAACGATGAGCTTTCATTGGGCCAGGAACTGGGCGGCCCCTAAACAACTCTTGTTTCAAGAGGGGAAATCGTGGGACCCTAAGCTGTTAAGTTATTGGGGGGTGTAGGGTTTAGGGTTTAGAACCTCAAGCCCAAACCCTAAACCCTAAACCCTAACCCCTAAACCCTAAACCCGAAACCCTTGAACCATGCGGCCTTAGCTCTTTCCCCAATCTTCAGGTTGTCCTTGATAGCATGTGGCTGTCCTGCGCGTGATAATTTCCGAAGGTTTTCAAGGGTTTAGGGTTTAGGGGTTTCTCCGTTCATTCTAGGGACCCCAGACATATATTGGAATTACAAGGGGCTTGTGGGGGGATCCATGCTGAGGACTCGTAATTTTGACAAAGCCAAAGTAAAGATACCCTACACATCATTAAGCCCTAAACCCAAAACCGTAAATCCTCAACTCTAAGCAGATGTGACCTTTCTTTGCTTTGGGCTCCTGCCTAGCTCCATTTGCAACCTGCAAAGCCCGGTGCCTGAGCTGCATCCCTGTTCAGTATGTCCGGGCTGTTAACCTGGGGGGGGGTCCTTCAGCAAGTAGGGGTCCCTTTATGAAAGTCCCCATGAAAAGGATGGCAGTATTTCGGGGTCTATACTGGGGTCCCCTTGTTTATGCAAGCTGCCACATGTTTCTTGGAAGGGATTATGGGAGCCTCACGAAGTGACTGGCTACCGGATTCTTTAGTATTCTTATTATTATTGTTATTGTTATTATTATTGTTATTATTATTATTATTATAGTTTAGTGTTTACGGTTTACTCTCGAGGGTGTAGCCGTTCTGTTATAGAAGGTTTGCAGCAACCGCATGAGGCGTTTTAGGCAGGTAGAAGATGTACTTTGGGTTTATCCTCCCCTTAAATAGATAGAATATGGCTTTGGGTATATTATAATAAGATCCCCCTATACCCCACATTCTATCTATTTAAGGGGGACTATAGGTGTGTTGCGACGTGTTGACGTACGTTGGAATCTCACCCTAAACCCTAAACCCTCGCTGAAGGCTCACTGTGCCCTCTAGCTCTCTTACTGCCATGGGTTTAGGGTTCTGGCCTTACTGTTCAGTAATCCTCTTCCCCTAGTATCAAACACCCCCCCCCAAATATTAGATATTGCCATTGTAGTATGTTATGATGTTTTGGGAATATTCAATCTTAGGGGGGTAGGGGGTTTTAATCTGAGGGTGAGCCCTGAACATCTGAGGTGCGAACGTCTCCTACACCATCGTGGATGCTGTTTCGCGGTTTAGGGTTTAGGGTTATTAGTGAAGATTATGGCAGGTCTAGTGTCATTGAAGGGAAAATGTTTGGAAAAGCATCGGAGTGGCATTTTCTCGGTAGCGGCAAGCTGCCCGGATAAGGAGTAACACTCCCTCTGTGGGGCCCGGGGGCTAAAGACATTCGTTTTCCTTGGTCTTCGAGCCTTTTGTTGCTTACTTACTGGTTCTTAGCAGAGAAGAAGGGAATTCTGGCCCCATCTTAACCGTATGTGATATGTTCCCTTACTGCCTACTAAGTTTAAGAACCAGTAAGATGCAGCCTTGCAGATATAAATCCTGCAGTTCAGAGAGACAGAGATTTGTTGTTGCGTCGTTTGGGGCCAATGGGGGATTGAATTCTTACTTGACAGGGAGAGTTCTGTCCCATCATATCCTCGGGGGGAATAAACACCAGCAGCAAGGTCAGCATGTCACCCTCAAAGTGAACTTCGTAGAACCTTTACAGCGGGGCTGTTCTGTTCGGAGCCACATTCCATTAGCAGTCCTCCTCAAGGGAGGATCTGTGTTCCAATACCCAGAAGGTTTGTGATATAGGGGATATATAGGGGCTATGTAGGGGTTATATATAGTTTCTTTGGAATTCCTGCGAGGGATTTTATATCGGGACTTTTGTGAGACTTCCCCCCAAGATATCCTTCAGGTGGGATATTGCCCCACCCAGGAACAGTTGATTACTACAATTGCCCAAGCTGCAAATGGAATCTCCAAGGATCTGGATCCTACGATCATGGCTCAGCCTTTTGAAGCTGCTCGGCACGGCGGAGGGTTTAGAATCGGAGATGCGGTTGTTGTTTTAGGGTTCATGGGTTGGCGTGACCTCCTGTGCCTCTCGTGGGAAGCCCGGATTTGATCCATGAGAGCCAGTACCACAGAAATTCTTGGCACTGAGGGGGCGTTGTCCGTAAGAATACCTGGCGAGTCCTGCAGGCAGTCCTTGTGGATTCCGCCGAGGAGGATGAGCACATTCAACAGGACTTGCGCTAGAACTACTGATTGATTTGGGACAAGTTGGACTTGGAAGTCTGGAGTCATATGCGATGAGTCTTCAGTACTCAGACTTCAGTGTCGAGATCGTGTTCTGCTTATTTGAGGTAGGACCCTCTGAATGATTCATTTTTTGAGATTGACGAAGCATGCGAAGCACGAATGCTTCCCAGCTGCGAGCCGGGGTCGCAAAATGCGTTGGTGAATCAGGTTTAGCTACAAGGTTCCTGATTTTTTTTTTAATTTCTGTTACCTAGAATCCTAATATTTAGCTGAAATTATAATTTCTACTGGGGTTCCAAATCCCTTAGAGTTAGGGTTGAGCTAGGGGCATTCATCTTTTAGAAGCGTGTACCGCCCTGTGGTTGCGGAGGTACTGCAGAAGTGATGAAAGGTTGCCCACAACCAAGGGGCCAGTAGGGTACCCACCTGTGGAGCCCTCCATCTCCATGACGGGCTGATCACTCCTTCCTTAAGAAATAATTGCGGGTGGGGGGGGGGGGGGATGGGGGGGTTAATGATCGCAAAAGGCTGGAATAACTTCAAAACCCCCAGAAATGATTCAGAAATGATTGCAGGGGTGTCGTGGGGTCTTCATGTACATCACCGTAGGACGCAACGCTTCGAATAAGTTAAGACAATTCAACAGAAAAAATAGATAACACAATTCAACAGAACGGACAGCTGATGGACAATCTTGCATATCTTGCATGACCTTACTTCTCATGGAGCGCCGGTGCTCAAATTGTCAGGGCCCTCCTTTTCCAGAGCCCTCGCTACTGCAAAGCGGCACAAAAATGGTACAACAAGCCATTTTCCTGGCCATCCGAGTTTTTCTCTCATGCAGACAAAACCGAACATGGCCGTTAGAAATGGCCCTACTCCCACTGCACTAGCACCTGAACCATACAGTCTTGACATTATTTCCTTGCATTGAAGACAGGAAGCAACCTCATTGGGAGTATGGTGATCTTGGTAGCCTACGGTAGCCTCATCCATCCTCATCCTCTGATTCAATGTGGATCTGCATACATGGCCTGAAATGATTGCACGGCCCCTTTCAGGAAAGGGGGGTTTCCCTGCAGAAGTGATTGCAAAGGCAGGGGGGTTAAAGTTGCTTAGGACGGGGGATACGGGCTGTATCATGTGGTGTTACGTTTCCTTACAAGTTGCACTTGACGGAAGTACAAGAAACAACCCAACCTTACACCCTGACCGTTAAGCTCTAGATCCCAAACCTTACACAGCCCAACCCTCAAGCCGTCGACCCGTTTACTATGAGCCTGTCGACGTTGCCGTGGGTCTCATGCTTGAGCAAATGAGTTTTTCTAGCAGGGGCCAATATCTATAAACCATGTCAGAGGGACTCTCAAACTGACACGGCCTGACTTTTTTGAGCCATGCATTTGTGGGTTTTCTTGTGCAACTATTGTTTCGGGTGCCTCAACATGATACCGTAACTATATGTAATTATTCAGGCCCCTTCAGTCGGCACAACGACCGTATCTTCATGAAGCTTTCCTCAGCTGAGCCGTACACGTCAACTCTGCAATTCCTATGCTTCCCAACCACCACCCCAACCCTGTAAACCCTAAACCCTGAACCTAGGGTTTCGGATTTGGGGAATCTTAAGCTTTGGATGGCAGGAGCCCCAGCGTCCACCTTCGCCGAGTGCCCGTACTTGGGAAAGGTCATCATACCAGCAGCGGTTCACGCCTCTGGCTCCATATGCGCTCCAGCTGCGAAAAAGAACATTACCTGGAGGTTCAGGCTACTTGCAGGCCAATCAAATGGGAGTTTCCCAAAATTAGGGGTACCATTTTGGGTGCCCAAATAATAAGGACTATAGTATATAGGGGTCCATATTGGGGTCCCCCTATTTAGCCAAATATTTTCACGCCTGCAACCCACTCAAAGAACCATCAGGGCCTACCATTAGGGAACTCAGGGGTTTCTGCTTGGGTTATAAGTCCAGCTATAAGTAGAGTTTAGAGTATCCTGGACTCCCTGGACACCCAAGTATGAAGGGGTTCGAGGTAGCCCCAAGGACCTCAAAATATAGAGTAGAAATATAATAGGAATGCAAGGGCCGTAAAAGGTATCTTCCCACAATACTCTTGCTACATTCTTGAGGTTCCCTGTTTGGGGTTCCCATTATTTAAAGCCCTTTTGAATCAGGTGCCCGCCTCAAGAAACCTTAAGCCCTAAGTCCGAAACCCTCAAAATCAAACCCAGAACCCTAACCCCTAAAAACCGAAACAATTCAACTGGCCCGCAAACCTCAACAACCCTAATCCCTGAACCCCCCCAAATCCTGTACGCCCCCCTGCAATCCCCAAAGAACCCCATAGAGCCCCTAGTACAACCCCCATATAGCCTCCTTATAGCCCCAACCCCCACAGAACCCCTATGTAACCCGCCATATAAGTCCCTGAGCTGACTTTGAACCCTTAAACCCTAAACTCTTAGGCTGCCCACTTACCGAGTGGCCCGGTACTGGAAACGGTTGGCTTCCCAGGGCCTTTCAATTGCTTTTCAATTGCCTTTCAAGTTTTTTCTCCCACCTCAAAAGTCCGGGCCTCTTAGGGTGGCCTGCAATAACCCAAGAACCTCCCAGAATCAGCCTTCCAGCCAGGTTTCAGGGGCTGTTCGGCTCAAGGCTTAGAGGCCGAAAAAACCGCGTTGGCCTCATCAGAAAGTCTTCCTACGGCGCCAGAGGCCTTCAAGATCCTTTCAAAAACAAAAACAAAAATAGACATGAATGGTCAAGATGCCTAAATCCGACTAGGTTTGGGTGGCTTGGCTGCCTCAGACGGCGTGGGGTGGGTGATAGATGGCCCTCCACAAAACGCGTTGCACTCGACATTACCTTGTAGCTCGTCTATTGCGTGTTCCACGTAACATCACAGCAAACCCTAAACCCTAAACCCTAACCTTATACAACCCCCCCCGCCTGTTTAGATCCCTGAGCCGAAGCGCAGGTGACTTTGGTGGTCGCGTTGGGCCTGGGCGTCGTCGCGGTCATGGCCTGGCCTGGGGCGAGCCTCGAAACATTGGGCTTGTTTCGGGCCCAGGGCGTAGGAGTGAGGGTGTAGGGTTGAGGGGTCAGGGTTTAGAGTTCAGGGTTAGGGGTTAGGGTTCCGGGATTTAGGGTCCTTTGAATAAGGTTTTGTAGCGTGATATAGACGTTATGTAGGGTTTTATAAGGTTTTATGGGGGCATAGGGTTTAGGGCGAAGGGTGTATGTGAAGGGTCTACATTGGGGAGATATACATATGCATATACAAATATGTGTCTATATGTACCCCCTCAAGACCCATTTCTAAGGGTTGTCAGAGCGATTTGATAGTAGTTTTTTTACATAAATAAACTAAACAGTCTAGTCCGCGTGATATTAGAGATAGGTGTGCATCAGCGTCATGAGCATGCGCTTGCATAAGGTGGGTGTGCTTGAGCATGAGAAACTTGGCGAATTCCTCTCGTAATTCGAAGCTTATCTAGTAATAGATTCATACGCAGATAATCAGGAGTCGAGGATCTGAGAACTTCCCTAATGATTCGTCGGATATTCAACCAGGGATTTATCTGAACAAAAGGCAAGGATCCAGGATTTGAGAATTTCCCCAATATTTTCAAAAGCTTAATAAGAGACTTATACACAGATAATCAGGAGTCGAGGATCTGAGAACTTCCCTAATGATTCGTCGGATATTTAACCAGGGATTTATCCGAAAACAAGGCAAGGATCCAGGATTTGAGAATTCGCCCAAAAAATCGAAGTTGATTGAGTAAAGGGTTTGTATAACATCAGAAGTCCAGGATTTGAGACTTCCCTTAATGATTCGCAGTTTATTTAGTAAGGGGTTTGTATGTAGAAAATCAGCATTCCAGGATCTGAAAACTCTCCTGATTATTCGACGCTGATTTAGTGAACGATTTATGTAAAGAAAATTAGACGTCCTGGATCTGAGAATTCCCATGTTGTTTGAAGCTGAGTCGATCCATGAATTCCTTTCAAAATTCGAAGCCGGTCTATTTTTGGATTTACATGGAAGGAAACAGAAGCCCGGCATTGGTGAATCCCCCTAATAATTCGAATCAATGTATTGAAGGATTTCTACGAAGAGAAGTAGGAGGAGCCCATCATGTGAAAATTCCCAAAATAATTCAAAGCCAATCTATTCAGGCATTTGAATAGAGAAAAACAGGAAGGAACCCAGGATTTGAGAATTCCCGTTTTAAGTTGAATCAAGTGTAATAGAGACTTACACGAGAAACCTTACACTCAAAGGACTTGAGTGTACTCGTTTCTTTTTGACTCACATTTAGTGAAGAATGCCAGAAGAAAGATAGGCACCGACTCCATCTTGTGGAAGTGTTGGGGGAATGACCCGAAAATCAAAAAACATTCAGGCCTCACAGTGTTTTGGGGCTCCGCTATGCGTTTGCAGGGCGAGGCTGGTTGATGCAGGTCTTTGGTTGCCCCACCTACGCGCTGAATGGCGGGAGCACCAATTGGGAGCGGGCTCAGTGCTACACTGGAGCCGGAGCTTGACAGGAGATGCGCACTGTCGTATCAGGATCAGTCAGAGGCTCCGGCTGAGACTGAAGAGGTTGCTGGTGCCGAATTGGGCATTATGCTCAGATCCTCGCTGGAGGCCTGATGACTCCTGAGTGCCATAAACGGCAAGAGGGTGGTGGAGAGTGCTCGTGTGGCGAAGGAAGGAGACGATTGAGCATGTTTCTTGACTTGGTGGTGTGTTTTGTACATGAGCCGACGTGTGAATGTGCAACGTGAGGTTACTTGGCAAGGGGTTCTCGAGAACGGGTACTTGATAGCTTCTCGAGATGCGGGAGGATGCTGTTGAAGACGTTGTGGCAAGTTTGTGACGGAGGATAGTTTTTTTTTTTTTTTTTTTTNNACACCTCGATGCAAGCAATCTCAGGGACCCTTGCTTGAGAGTGAGGGATGTTTGACAAACCCGAGCCGACTGAATGATCTGGAAAGGCAGTTGAATGTTCGGTACAACATCGTTCAGCACTTGCTGCGCTGAAATCGTGAACTGGGTAAAGAAATGGCTGTGACCGGGAAGGATGACTGCAATGCCTGAGAAGCCGACCCAAAAGAAGATGGCATACTCACGTGACAGACTTTCCTAAGAGCCCTCTGCGCGTGCTCGGGGCGGTTTCGGGCGCCAGCAAAACGTCCACGTATCGCTAAGCAAATTTCCATGTCCAGTTTGCCTCGTACGATTTTTTCTTGCAGCGGAGTGACCCTAGTGTCTTTTATGCAGATGTGGCTTTGGTGGATGCGATCCCGCGGAGTGGAGTTGGCTAGCTTGTCCGGCAACTGCATGGGTAGCCGTGGACGCCATATCTCTTACAAAGACCAATTTGTGGGAGGCTGGAGACTCCAAAGCCTTGAGGGGCCTCAATCTTTTTAAGGCCCGCGATTGATTGAGGCCTCTCGGTGTTCTGGAGCTCCCAGGGCTGAGAGACCTCAATCTTTTTGATTTGGGGGCTACCCACCCAAGACCTCCAACAGATTTATGTCGTTCGAGTCGTTTGGGGTTCCCAGCGTTTCTGAAGAAAACTCCAAAAGCAAGAGGCATCTCAGCATTTTGGCCAAAATTGTGGGGCTTCGGGAGCTCAAAAACTTGAAAGAGGCCTCAATCGTTTCGGGGTTCATGGCCTCTGAGCATTTTGGGACCTTGCGGGTCCAGAATCTGGAGAGGCCTCACTCTCTTTCAAAAAGATGGAGGCCCCTCAGTGTTTTGGAGCTCCCAAGGTCCGAAAATGCTGAGAGGCCGCAATCTTGTACCCCACCCAAGACATCCAAAAGATTGAGTCGTGGGGCCTCCCAGCCTTTTTGCAAGAAAAATCACAAAGCGATTGAGGCGTCTCAGCATTTTCGGATTCTGGGAATTCCAAGACCTCGAGAGGCCTCAATCTTTCTGGGGTTCGGCGTTTGAAGCTATTGAGGCCTCTGAGCATTTTGAGCTTGGGATTTGGTCCATTGAACTCATGGAAGACGTTGACCTAGTTGAAATTTCTCCAACGTCATAAACACTACCCCAAACCCACAAACGAGACGCAAGTCGACTAGGAGCTCCGTACCTGAGCTGGATACGGCTGTTCAACAGGTAGGTTTTGCGGGTACCATATGTATATATATATATATTTGTGTATATGTATATATATATACACACATAGGGGATTGGGATTCAGCCTTCACGCTAAGAACAACTAGTTCCAATGTTGTGCAATACATTATGTGTGAGAGTATTATACGATGTTATAGTGGGTTTAGGGTTTAGGTCTACGGTTCTATCTTAAATGCATATGACAGTACTACTTGGAGAGCCTGCTGGACCTTGTAAGTAGGTTAATAAGTGGGATATCTGGGCTGATTACGTGCATGGAGATGTTACTACATTATAATGTGGGTACCTAGAGCATGGTTTTTGTTATAATGCAAGTCCCTCTATAATTTTCCCATTTTTGGGAAGAGCACTAGAAGCCAAGCCCCATACGGCTTGTAGGTATGATACGTCTGATCTTGCAAGTATGGTTTAGAGTTTAACGTAGTGTGTTTATCATGGTCCTCATAAAATGGGGTTTGCCTGAGGGAAATGTATGTGTATATACCACCTTACTAGCAGCCATCTACAGGTGGGTTCGCCTACCACTGCTAGAAGCTATGGGCCTGTGGGGGTCCTACGGGAATTTCTACCAGAGTATTATAAAATCTACCCGCCTGTATACAACCCACCTGTAGATGGCCTCAGCTGATATGAACACATGCTGGGGCAAGGTTCCGCCCATTGGAGTTTCGTACATGGATGACCCCCCAAGGTGTGCAAAAGTTCTCACATTTTTCAAGTTAGACTGAGTTGACGAACCCACCACGGCATGTAGTTCTGGTGACATATGGTGAGTTGCCAGAAGAGGCTTGGGATGCCACAACACCCTACAATCTAAAGCTATTACAGGAGGGGAGTAACCATGTAGGGACCTCACGTAAGCCGTAAATGCCCAGTATATTATAACCGCTACCCATGGTCCCTATGTACCCCTTACATTAACTCCCTCCATTGGAAACTCTCCATCTGTAGTTGGTCCTAACTACAAGGGAGCTAGTGAGGCTACTGCCTTGGAGCACCCTCTATACCCTGTTGTCTCATCCCTTTGCTTGAAATACCCCAGCCGCCCCTCCAATAAAAATATGCCCATTATACTTGCTACTCTACACTATACTGGGAGTTTGCAGTCCCACAGGGTTCATTATCAGGATGAGGGGATTAGGGAGGGTGTTGGCCAGTCTTTTTCCCCACCAATTTTAGTGTAATGTTTAAAGCATTTGCAGTCTGGACTTCGCACTGTTGATGCTAAAGGTCTTGCATGACCTGAGTATGCCATAACACCATATTTTTCAAGCTGTAAGGTTCTTAGGGTCATGCAGGTTTTTTTAATATCCACCGTAGTGAAGAGGGCATGCGACCTGCCAGTCAAACGTTTGCGCCCATTGCTCTTGCTAGCAACCGCGAGCATGGTAGGAAGGTCATTGCTAGTCCCTCCCCCTAACATCAAAAGTCTCTTCTGTGACATTAACCCTAAATCCTAAACCCTAAGCCCTAAACCCTAAACCCCTAAACCCTAAACCCCTAAACCCTAAACCCTAAACCCCTAAACCCCTTAGGGAAGAGGGGGTTGATATGGTAGTTTTCCCAAAGCAGGGGGAGCCCCAAGATAGACACCAATATATTATAGTCCTTAGGTTTTAGGGTTTAGGGTTTAGGGAATATATTATAGTCCTTATTATTGGGACCCCCAATAAGGTACCCCTAATTTTTGGAATCCCCCAAATTAGTGGGAAAGGATTTTTATAACCCTAAACCCTAAACCGCCTGGTGTGGCACTGAGGAAGTGTCAGCCCTTGGATCTCAACGAGTTCCAAGGCAAATCTGACATGGACTTGGATGCGCAGATGACTCTGAAGGTGCGCGTTTAGGGTTTAAGGGGGTTTAGGGTTTAGGGGTTTAGGGTTTAGGGTTTAAGGTTAAGGGAATGGAGATAATAACACCATGATCCATGAGCATTTCAGATGATAGTCTCCGGACGGATTCTCGCACTTTGTGTTTTCATTGGCCAACCTTTCGGCTAGGACGCAGGACGGATGAGCTCAACTAGTCCATTCAAAGAGTTTTTCGATTGCTTCAAGTCGACAGACAAAGGTTGTTACCTCGTAATGTAGTTCCCAAAACATTACAATCCTTATTGCATGGTCCCCAAAAAGATAACTTCTATCTAATCATCACTCGGTGTTGGTTTCAAGTCTTGCAAATTTTTCAGGTCTGCAGGTGGAGCAGTGGGCCTTTGCTTACATTCTGTACATCTTAGATGCGCAACCGTATCCAGCTTGGTTTACCCTTACTTGGCGGAGGACAATGCATTTGTGCAGGGTCCATTATCGTGGACATCCAAGGTTTTGCCTGGTTTAGGGTTTAGACTTGACGTTCGGCTAGTAGAAATTCGGGCTTCTTCTGGGAGATGCTTTCAGACGAGCTGAGGATTCTGGATGACGAAGCCAGCGGTGCCTATCTCAAATCATGATAATGATTTGCAGGTCAACCCCAACGGATAGTCCAACGCAACAATGCTCCCAACTTCAACTAGTGAGCTTAGTCGCGGCAATTGTGGATCCTCAAAAAGGCCAATGCGCTGAAGAGCGTCACGAAGCGCAAGCTGGCTGAGAAGATCGTGCTGAAGGCAGAGATTGTGGGACTCAGGAGGGTGCTCCTTTTTTGCAAGGTTGTGTGTGCTATACAAAGTTTTCCGTAGGTTTTCAATACCTATGCGCTGTGTAGGACCCAGGATGTATGCAACACATGCGATTTTGTGGTTGCGGGGTCAACATGTTTTTGTGAGTGTATATTGGGCTCAACTTGTTGGATCTTTTGTGGGGTCAGGATAGGGCATGCAGGTCTGAGGATTTCAGCTTACATAGTGGGCGGCGAGAAAAACCTGCACCACGACGATAACATGGGGCTTACGACTCCTCTGGGACGACGACTCTAACGATGACGACGCCGCCGAAGAGCTGACGACGACGACGACTGCTTGCTGGTATAGCTTTGCGGCTTGCTGCTTCTTGGTGCTTCTTGGTGCTTCTTGGTGCTTCTTGGTGCTTCTTGGTGCTGCTTGGTGCTGCTTGGTGCTGCTGCTGCTGTCGTTGCTGCCGCTGCGACAAAGGCGCTGAGTACTACTCCGCACGAAAATTTCTACTGCTATTGCCAACACCAGTAGTACTAGCAGCAATGCCAGAAGGGGAGAAGAGAAGTAGCTACTGTTCCGGCCGATGCTACTGGAGGGTCGCCTTTGTGATGGCGTCTATTTCGCCTTTGTGATGGCGTCTATTTCTACTTGACTATAGTGAAGCTGCGTTCTCACGCGAATTTCAATCAAAGTCTTCGTCGGAGCATTTGTTCCACCCTCTTGGTTTTTGCGGGGAGAAGCTTGTCTCGCCTCATCATTCCAAGGTGTGCCCCAGTAGTCCAGGGCTTGCAGGACTTGTGCTAGACTTCTGGCTCGCTTCATTAAGTAAAGGCGCGCCCCATCAGTGCAAAGGTTTCAGGAGTTGTTATTGATTCTGGTTTGCGGCATAAGTCCAAGGTGCGACCCATCAGTCCCAGGAAATTCTGGCCATTAGTTCAACTTGGACCCCGTTACTCCAAATGAGGAGTTGGTGTTTAAATTCTGGCTGGACACAGTCCAAGGTGCACCCCATTAGTCCAAGCGACGCCACAGAAGCCATATTTTGCAGAGCCGTTGCGAGCATCCGTGTTGAAAATTTGGTAACAGGATCCCGAACTTCACAGAACCGCAAACTAAGAATGACCCGGACATTTCACAGCAAACTGTGCAGAGCGGAAACCTCACACTACTGAAAACTACAGTACATCCAGCCCTCCATAACCACGAAAATGCGACGTCATGACTGGAACCGCGTGGCTGCTGCTGCTACTGCTGCTGCTGCTGCTGCTTATGCTGCTACTGCTACTGCTACAGCTACTGTGACTGCTCCTATATACTGCAATTGCTACTGGTCCTGCTACTGCTACTACGGCTACTGCCACAACTATTTCCGTGAGGCCATGAGGCACACCGGGCGCAGGTTCTCCGATCACTTCGACAAGAAGCAGGCTTGGTTGTAGAGACTGTCGCATGAGTTGTTTGGGTATGTTGTGCACAACCAAAACAATAAGTGCCTCAGGGATCCCCGAGAAAAGGGCGTTACCCAGAACTCTATACGCCCAAACGCTATAACCCTTACCCCACATAGCTTCTAACCCCAGAACCTGTCCTGAGGTCGCAGATTGTGTTGCCTGGGGCCCCAAGCTGCAAATCCAGACCCTCCAGAGGTTGCCCGCCTCAAAAGCTAAACCTGAATCCTTACACACCCAAACCACTGCAATGCTGGCAACTGGATGTGCATAGTGGGAGGCTGGAAGCCTCCTAAAACCATCTACTCTTAACTCCTAAAACCCTAAAACTCCGAAACCCTAAAAGTCTAAAGCCCTAAAATCTTCAACCCTAAAAGGATCGAGCACTGCCGGCAAACCCTGCGGATGCCGGCCGTGATATGCTGACCAAGGCTGCGAGAATATCATCAAGGTTATTTTGGGTTTGGGGTCTAGGGCAATTTTTGGGCATGGGGTTTAGGATTTAGGGTTCAGGCTTTAGAGTTGGGGTCTCGGGCTTGGGATTTAGGATGCTAACAGTGGAGAATGAAATTGGAAATGAACATGAACATGAAATAGAAGCTGGCCTTCCTGCTTTTGAATATTGGTGGGTGTGCTTTGGAAGGAGAATCAATCCAGATTCCTGCCTTATGAATGGATTATGGGAGCTCAATGGGCCCTTAACACCTAGTCCCCAAATTTGTTATTGCCTGCGGACTGGATTGAAGCAATTTAGGGCTGGAAGCACTTGACAGGGTGTTCGACCTACTGTAAGTTACGATTCTATAGACTTTCAGAGATAATCTTGGCGATCATTCAGGCTCCTATGCTACCAGCAATTGATCCTGGTACCCAAGACTTGGAACATGGTAGGGTGTAGGGTTCAGGGCTTAGGGTGGTTGAGGAAATCTGGCACAACAGATCGCCAGCGTGCAAATTTCTTCCATCCACAGCCGCAGTACTCACAAAGAATCAAAGTCTGACCGATCGTCACCGATAGCAGTCGTCATTGTAGAGCAGTGGTCGTGCTGGTATAGTATCAACTGGAGTTGGCACAAGTGATGGGCCTGTAGACAATGACAGAAACTTCAGACTGCATTGCCAACGCGTGAGCCGCTCGCAAGGATTTGTCGACGAATCTGAATCTTGATTATACCCAACTCTGCTGCTAGTAGAAGATGATTTCCAAGATTGTCGACCATACTTGCTCAAGTATGTTGAGCCGCTACCTGGATGCCAAACACAAAATTTGTCGGCAATTGAGTGTTAGTGCCATGGCTATCAAGGGAATATATTCCGGGTGGTAATTCAACATGGCACCCAATAGCACCTAAACCCTAATCACTCCTAATCCCTAAACCCTGAAAAAACCGTGGGGTTAAAAAAGATAAACCGTTCAAGAGATACTAAACCGCTCAAGAATCCCAAGCCTTTTAACCAGTATAGGAAGTATTGACAGCAGCTGGCATTGGGGTTGTTTCTAAAGCTCCTTATAAAGAAGGGACCACGGGGAATACCTCTCCTTTAAGGGGGATCTGAACCCAACGGGAAAAACTACCTAAACCCTGAACCCTCAGCGCGAAACCCTACATCCTAATCCCTAAACCCTATGTACGTCCCACTGGGGAACATATGCAGTCCTTAGTTCTGAACCTTACATCGCAGTTTCCATAAATAGGGGAAGCCCAACATAGATTCCAAAATATACTTTATTCTTTATTATTATGGAAGCCCCTAAGGAGGTACCCCTCATTTTGGGAAACTCCAAGCCCTCAATCCAGAATACCCCTACATTGCCCCTTGATCACCTTTTTTTTACATCTGGATGAGTTGCGTATTCTCTAAGATTCCAGACCCCTTCGCACAGGAAGAGGAGCTTTTGACAAGCTGTGTCAATGCCCTTATATCCCTGCATTGTATCTAGGGTTTAGGGTTTCCCAAAAATTAGGGGTACCGTTTTTATAAGGATTAGAGGATATCGGGCTCTTTATTGGGGCCCCCTATTAATTGAAATTACCATCTATCCTTCAATGCCCCTGTGTTACACATACACACATACATGGGCATATATATATATAAGTCTTGTGAAGGACGAGATCATTGCCTACAGGGCATCCAAGCAGCTGGGCCGCGGTGTCATATTTTGTAGCCATTTTCCTGAACCCTAAGCCCTAAACGCTAACCATGGCCACAGAATGCCGTGCGGTAGGCATCCTGCAGGTTCGTCAGGAGCCTAATGCCCCGTGATTCAGCCCCTAAACCCTAAACCCTAAACCCAAGTCTTCTTAGGCATCCTGTTGGAGTCGAGGGTCGAGGTCTTCGGATTTAATGAGGGCTGAGGTTCATAGGGTTTAAGGCTCATGTTTTAGGATGGGTTTAGGGCCCTTAACAAAAACGAGTCCCAGCTGGGGGAAGCTTCACCACGCAACAAATGCCCAATGTGCTAACCTCCAATTCTGAATCGAGAGACCTAGCGCCATCCAACTAGGAAGGCGAAGCGAGCTCGCGAGGCGCTTGCGGACTTGAAAGTTTAGGAGTTTTGTTCTTGAAGCTTCAGCTACTAGTGCTTGGGATGGACTGCCTGCATCCGGGGCTTCGCAGGGGAAGTAGGTCCAACCGGAATCTTGAAGTGCCTCTGGTAGGTTGTCAAAATTCTAGTCGCTCGTTAGGTGCCCTAGATGCAGGGGTCGTGTGATGATGGGGACCCCAAAAGGGGCCAAAATCTGGGCCCCTCATATGGCCCCTACTGGCTTCTTTGCTCCTATCTATGGGCTCTTAATTGGGCTCGGAGGGTTTTAGAGGGTGTATAGTAAGTCGCATACTAGGCCCATAGTAAGAAAGTGAGAGATTACTCTGAGAGCGTCAGAGGCTTGATGGTAGTTTCAGTAATGAAACGATTGCGTGGTCTGCTCTGATGGGGCCAAGACTTTAAGCCGGCGCGCCGCTCCCACCAAATGTAGGTCGCTTGCCTGCCTTAAGGTGCGATATGGGCGTTTCGCACAATTAGGGGGCCCTGTTTGGGGGGAAGCTATAAGGATTGTAGCATTTGGGAGTTGTATGTTGGGCCGCCTATTTAGGGAAACTCCCATATCTAGGTACCAGGACATGTTCCCTCTCAAGTAGAACTGTGGTGGGCGCGTGTTGCTCTGCTGGGGCATGAGTCTTAGAGGGCAATCCCTGTACGTAGTCGTTTCCATTTCATTTTCCATTTTCTTTGCCATATGGTTATCCATGATTGGGTGCAATGTCCCTAAACAGTTGTTACATCCGAATGAAATCGCCATATATTCCCTACAAAGATCCATATAACCCTGTAGAATCGCTATACATTTTCGGGGTTTCCCAAGCTGAAGTACGCCACTCTGCAAGACCCAGGAATGCCAAAGCTTGCCTTTTAAATTGCTGAGAACCCTAAGCCCGAAGCCCTGACCCCTGAGCCATCTCTCTATAGCATGATATATTGGGGTCCCATGAACTCGCAAGCTCCTTCACCGCAAACCTTGTGGCTGTGGCCGAAGCCAATGCTGTGCTTGAGCTGGTTCTTGTGACGCGTGTCGCTTTGTTCCGCTACTGCTCTGTTTTTTGTTTCTTTTGCTGTGTGCCATCTGAACTTCATTGTGTGCTTCTGTTATTCTCCTATCCCCAGATGCTAGCTTCTCACAAGGACCAGAATGTAGTCGTCAAGATCCCTCCCTCATAGTCCCGATGTATACCTCCAAATCCCTACATATGTAGCAGTGTCCATGTCCTTTTCCATGTTGTTCTCCATTCGATTCTCCATTATGGGGCGGGGTAATGTCCCTAAGTATCCCGGCATGTTCCTTGGGGTTCCTCAGCACACGCAGATGAACTTGATTGGAATCAGCTGCTTGCAGCGGGTTTAGGGTTTAGGGCTTAGTTAGGGCAGCTCCTAGCTTGGCAGGCGACGAATGCGTACTGTGCTTTCAACGTACTGGAGGCGCACTTTGGACAACGCGCTGTGGCGCCATGCGCGAGCTCACTGCGTCATAGTGTTTCGTGGTGGCGGTACAAGAAGTAAGTAGTGACGACAGATACATGCTTTCAGAGAAGTTTTTGCAACGGACCACCTGAAAACCATGTTCTCCTAAAAGTACTACTCTTATCCAAGGCAGGTTGCATGTACTGGACAGTAGGTCGCAAGACTTCTTGCAACTTGCCGTCAGTGTCATGTCCCCAGGACCGTACCACCAATTTTTTATTTTTCAACAGGCCTTTGTCTCCGTGGTGGGCCTGGGTGACGACATCAATGCAATCATCAGGCCAGGCTGTTTGAGGTCACTTTGCGCTGCCCCGACTCTACTCCGCAGAATTCTAGGACCCCAATTGTAATCATCATTAAGCCGGGGATTGTATAGAGACGGTGCAGCAATCCATTATTCCTTTATTCCCTGCTGCGGACCCTGCTGAGCACCAGAAGCAATAACAAACTGCGATTCGTGAGTTGCCTAAACCTTACGTAAACTTATGGATTACCTAACCATCTCCCATCTACTAATAAGGGTATTTTGGTAACCCCAACCCCCAAAATTAGGACCCTATGACTATCATATGATGGTTATAAGGTCCTAATTTTGGGGATTGGGGTTACCAAAATACCCTTGTTATCTACACTAACCCCCCCAAGCTTCCCCTTAAATTAATCGAGGTTGACTCAGGCTCAACCTTGGGGGGTGCGGGGTGCTTAGGGTTTAGGGTTTAGGGTTTAGGGTTAGGGGGTGGTTAGTAGAACCCACAACAAACTGATAAACCCAATGGTCTTGCTGGGACCGGATCATCTGCAAAACCCTGCTCAGAGGGTCAAGGCAGTTCTAACCAACTTAGAACTGTACAGTAGAAGCCCCCTAAACATTCGAATATTTTTCTGATGAGGTTGCAGGCACAGGTTTGAGTAGTTTTAACCACCGCGAACCTCCAAGTCTCCAAGTGTACTGGGATGACCGACAACGGCTAAAGTCTTGTACGCGAAGTCAAGAAACCATTCGCAACAGTAAATCGCAATAAGATCGCAAAGGATAGCAAAACCCTATGAATACCATGAGAGAGAGCGCATGGAACTCTTTGAACTTGTATTCAAAGTATTCCTTTTGCTGTCAAGTGGCAGGATTATTCATGCTGATAAACTCAGAATATGATCTTTTTTTAGCAATAGTAGTCGTAATAGCAATCGTAATAGTATCTCCTGCTTTCATGACTTTAAAAAAGCGAAGCTGAAGCACGAAGACCCACGTCGATGTGAGGGCTTGTGCCGCAAAGTAGGAGGCCAAGCATGCCCATATGCCCTTACCAAAATTCAATATCCTTCCGCACGTAGCCGTAAATCAAAAGACCCAAAGTCTGCGTCCCAAATGCAACACCAGCAGTGGCTTGTTTTTGGGCCATAAAATCGTGGACATGTAGCTCTTCACGGCAGTTTAGTCATTGTCTAGACCCCAAGCCTCTGGGCACATCCCAACCACCATGGAATGGGACAGGGTGAGCCACCCATTCTAACCTCTACGCATGCTCAAACAGGGAACTGTGAGTTCAAGTAGCCCATGCCCTAAACAATAAACCCTCACCGCACATGTGACAGGGTCTGCCCTCCGCCTCTTACCAACGGTGAGTCGGAGCTCGCTTGCCAGGACGGGCTGGTGGAAACTCAAGGGTTGGGCAGTTGGCAACGTGGGGTTTCCCAAGATCAGGGGTACCATTGGGATTATATATGGGTAGTACCCCAACAATTAATGGAGAATAAAACATGAAATGGAGACTGACTTTATGTAGGGAGTATTCGATCTATGCTGGGGCCCCCTCTTCAGGAATACTACCATATCGCTTTCCTCTGATCTAGTCGTAAGTATCCGTCAGCAAGCCTTCGAGGGGAAGGGTCGGGGGTACAATCCTGCTTATCGGTTGCCCCCTTCCGGTAAACCCTCGAAGCTTCACCCTTGCCTTGTGATAAACTCCAAACCCTAAGCCCCAAACCCCGTTCTCATCACTGCACCTTGCCAAAACAGATCGAAGATTGGGGGAGTTCAAGGCCTATACATGTAAACCTACTAGGATACTAGAGGGATACTATAGGAATACTTTAGGGATATGATCGGGATGTTATAGGAATTTGCGAAGGGTATCCAAGTTTGGGTGCTTTAGCCTAGTTATTGCTTTGAACCCCCCATGTTTCTTGAGGTGGACGCAGGCATCCTCGTCACCTGGGTGGGCAATGCCGCCGCACGGTTGGCTTACGCTGCCTCGCCTCTCGCCCCAGCTTGGGGTTCAGCATTCAAGGTCCTCGTAATGTGGGGACCATGTTGGAGTACACTTCCTTAAAAGGTGGAGTCCTGACCAAAACGGGAACCTACCCTATAGCCACGATGGGTGCAGATATTTTGAATGATTAGCTGCCACTGGCAAGACAGGGGCATCTGCTAAGCTTTGGAAGCTACCAAGTCATCAGGGGTACGGGCTGCAGGGTTGAGTTCGATTGCATCTAAAAAAAGCTACCACATTCCTCCACTGAAAACCCTAAACTCTGATACCTGTACCCTAAATCCTATTCAAGCAGCCCTAGTCCGACTCAACGATTTTCACGCAGCAAATTCTTGAGCTTGAATGCCTACAGTTTCTCGACCCTCCAAGCACATGTGTCATGAGCAAGATCATTGGTATGGCAGAAGTGGCATGGATTAGATTTGGAAAGTCCTCAGCGAACTGTCTTTGTGCTTGCTCAATCTGTTTTAACGTTTTGATGTATACAACACTTGCGCTGTATTTGGTGTTGCTATCATCAGCCACAAGCGGTTCAAACATGTGTGTCCATGTAGAGGCATGTATTTCAGAGTATATTGGTTACACGCTTGCAGGTTTGTTGCATGTTTCGGTGTGAGAGTATACAATTGGTCACTACTTTTGAGTGTCATGGCTAGCACTGTGATACTTCTACGCTGTCTGACGTTGCGACTTAAGGTTTTTGGCGCTAGGCCTTGTGCACGTCACCTGCTGTGGGCGGGTGGCAGATGCCAGCGTGTGGTTCTGGCGCACAAGCATCCATGCCAGAGGCTGAAGAGGTTGATCTTCCGGGTGTCGACATTGCCAGTGACACAGAGGCTGAGTCTGTTTCCCCGCCTCCTACTCTGGTGCAGCTGGAAGGGGATCTTTCGGATAACGCAGATCTGGTTGTCGATCAGCGGGTACAATTTGATGTGCAACATGTGTCCCCTGCCCTTCCCCTTGTGCTTTTGGAGTCGCAGTCAATACTAGATGTGCAGGTGTTGCCTAAGAATGGTTTCTGCCAAGATAAATTCAGACTTCCCATTTCCAAGGCATTTCCTTGCTCATTGCGTGATGCGCAGTTGTTGTCAGGGCCGGGCATGCCTGCGCCCCCACCTGTGAGCATGCGACCTATCAGCCGGTTTAGCCCGCCTTTGAGCTTGTCTGGGGCGGTTCGGGTTTGCCGTAGGTCTAAGCCTTATCCCATTTGCCCTAGCCCAGCTCCTAAACCCACATTTGGTCCGACTTCGGCTGTGCGTCCTAATCATCATGGTCAGCCTCTGCTGCGTCCTCAGCTTGCTTCCCATGCGTGGCATCCGCGGATGACTTTGCAGCAAATGACTGGAAAGTCAGGCGGCCGCACGCATTTAGGTCCATCGAAGTCAGGGGCAGAGGAGAATCGATGCAGTGTGCGTGGTGTTCGCAAGGCTTCAGCGGCAGGGTTGCCAGGCTCAATGAGTAAGGCTAGGTGTGCTGGTAGCAGGGAGCCTGGTGCGGCGTCAGCCCGGTCGTCTTTTTCTTGCATGTTGAAGGATGGCCGAGCAGTTTCTGATCTGGGCAGTCGTGTGTCTAAGATGCCCCGTGCGTTGTCTACAGCATGCCCGACCAAGCAGTCCATAATCCATGAGAATGACTGGAAAAGATTATGCTTGTGTGGGCTGAGGTAACAAGTGCCCTCAGGCATGCGAGCCCTGTTCTGTCAGCAGCGCAGGGGTCTCCGCATAGGTCCGCTTTAGAGGAGGCGCTGCTTTCCCGCGTCAGTGACACCACGGCCCTGCGATATTTGGCAACAATTAGGCAGTTGATATCGTTCTTGCATGACATGTCTTTGGATGCGGCGTCCTTGCAGCTATTATGTTGGTTGATGCTATCTATGCCTTGCGTGCTGACCCATGCTCAAGGATTCATGCCTCCAACTCCATGAAGACGGTCCGGTGGATCACCATGCAAGCTCCTTGAGCTGCCTTGGTGCCCGTTTTCCCCCTTGTTTCAAGTATTTGACCCTGCAATCTCACAGAAGAGGGAGTCGCTGCCTCTGCCGCTGGGGTTTGTGGTTTTCTTGGAGAGACAGTTGCGGGATGCTAGCCTAGCAGTTCAGCTGCGAGTCTTTGCGGGGAGCGTGCTGCTTATGACCAGTGCGTCCATGCGTTTTTCAGGCATGACTGGAAGTTTATGTCTATGGATGGTATGGTGTTGAGAGGGGTGTCCTATCGTACCAAAACCTCTCGACAGGGTATGCCTTGGGCCGTTGATGGGTCAGGTTTCCTTGGTTGCCCGCAAAAGCAAAACCAGTCTTGGCCGGCGCTGTACTTGCACCTTCTGGGTACGGCTTGGCAGCCGCTGGCTGCGCAGTTCGGCGAAGATTGGTCTCCCGACTCTCTGTTTGTCATGTGGACGGCCGATGAGTTTGTGCCACTTTCTTACTCCCAGGCTTTGCGGAGGTTGCGGATGTTGTTGGCATTTTTTTCGAACGATTTTGTGTCTGCTGACTCATATACTTTGCACAGCGCAAAATGTACCTTTTTATCATGGATGAAATGCTGTTGTGCGATGAAAGCCGCCGTTTGCAGGGTCATCATAGGTCGGGGAGTACACAGTTATATAGTAGAGATGACACTTGGCGTGCTCTGGATGCCCAGCGGAGCCTCCTTGCAAGGATTAGGCAAGGCTGGGTCCCGTCCACTCCAATTGCCAGGGGTGCGCAAGCCCCGCTGCATGCTGCGCCAGTGGACCTTGATTTGCGGCAGTGTGTCCCTATTTTCCGGAGCATCCAGGGTTCTCAGCCTGCCTGAGGTCTTTAATGGCGGAGAGTACCGCGCGCCGCAAACTGAGCCGTCGCGTGCGGCACCGATCTATGAAAGTGACTCTGAAGCTGAGGGCGCGGATCAGTTGGAAGAAGTCGTGGGGCCTCCTGGCAATCTCACGTGGCTTCGCTCTGGTCAAGGAGCTGTGCGTGTTGCTGTGGGTGTTGCGCAGGAATCTGGCGGCGCCGTGATGACAGCCAGAGCTGCCTGTGGGGCATTTCTGTCGGACCCTGCTTGTATGACACAGCCTCCTGTCGGAGCACGATTGTGTCAGCATCAGCAGGCAAGCTTTGTCTTGGGTGTTAGCGTCTTCGTTCACGTGCTATGGCTCATGCAAAGTGGCTTTGGTACGGAATATGACCTTTGCGGTAGGGTCTTGTGAGAAGAAAAGCTTTCCGGTGACCGTGGAGCTTTCGGTCTTTGCTCTTGCAATGGCTTCGGGGTTGTCCTCTGGACAACTTGTGGGGAAACCCTCACCTGGTCGACCGCGTTGCTGCGGTGATGCATGTGTTTGGGTGAAATTCCCTTTTGGGTGAGCCGTGTCTGCTACGGCCATAGCCTGCGTCGGGTGCAGCGGTCACCTGGGATTTCCGCGTTGCTGCGGTGAGTTGCTTTTGGGAGAAATTCCATTTTGCGTGCGCCGTGTCTGCTACGGCCAGGGCTTGCGTCAGGCGTAGCAGTCACCTGGAACCTTGGAAGGTGTCGCGTTGGAAGAAAAAAGAACAAAGTGTTGGGCTGTGTGCGAATGCCACGTGTTCAGCTTATCTAGCAAGAGTGTGCGTTTGCATGTTCACCTGTCGCTATGTGTAATGCCAGCTGTGTCTTGCAAAGGTGCAGGCCTTGTAGGATGAGAAGTGACTGGTGTAGTTATGCTTTGCAGGATCATGCGGGCTGGCCTCTTGTTGGTGCTGTGGGCATGAGGTTGTCTAAGTTGATTGTGCATTTGGTAGGCCAAAGGCATGGGCGTGCTTCGGCCGTAATAATAATACTGTCATGATTGCTTGCAGTTAGCTGTTGTGTGTGTGTGTGTAGTTATTTGCGATGGTTGGCGTGTCTATTGTAGTATGTCACAGATCATGAGGATTACCTTGCCTGGCCATGTTACTTGTGTCTGGGTAGCTATTCGGCTGAAAAGCGGGCAGGCTTGTTATCTGTTTGTTCCTGTTGCGGATCATGGATGCTTGGCCCGTTGAAAATGAAGGCGTGGGAGAGTGGGGGGCTATGCAGCCCTGGCCTTTGGAGCCTGAGTTGCGTGTCGGTTCTAGGCACGAGAAGCAGGATGGTGGGGCGTCCATGCTGCAGCTTCTCGTGGAGTTGGGCATCCCTGAGTGCATGCGGGAGTCTCTCACTGCTTTCACGCCTCAGGAGTTCGGAGTTGTGGCCACGGATATCACTAATCTTGACGCTTTCCTTGACACGTTGCAATTTCCCGATGAGCCTCCTCCTGTCTTGGTTACAGCACGTCTGCGCCATGTTGTGGAAACGATGTCAAGAGATGTCCAACTCCCAGGTGTCGCTTCAGGTGCAGCCGCGCATGCCGTCGCAGTCTCAGCAGGTGCCAGAGTCAGGTTGGGTTGAGGTGTTCCCGAAGAAGCTTGGTAGCGACACCGTTCAGGGCATGATTATTTATAAGAGGTTCAAGGCTCGCTACCCGAGCGAAACCCTCAGTCCTGAATCCATGCCGAGCCCCCGTTTACTTGCGTTGGTAGCCAAGCAAATCCAAGAGCGTTCTTGGCGTTACATACCTTGGAAACTTCGTCTCTCTGAAGAGCAACATGAGCAGCAGGCTATGCGTCGCCCGTCCAAGGCGCCACGCCTGGAGTCTTTTCTCTTTGACGATGTGCCTACTCGCGAAATCCCGGGGCCCAGCATTGGTAAGTGCCTTATGCAGGAGCTTCTAAGTTTGCAAGCGGTTGCAATTGCCCTTTGTGGCGGCGCTCATCTGCACACATTGAAGGAAATGAATCGGCGCTTTGTGAACCGCTGCTACGAGCGGTGCCCTGCCGAGTCTTTGCTCCGCGGTCCCACAGTGGAGGAGGCTCAGATTGCCGACCAGCGATTGTGGCACCAAATTGCCCTTTTGTGCAACGAAGAGCAATGGTCTTTGGACGAGGCCATGCGCGAGGTTGTTGTGGTTCGTTCTGAGTTGCAGACACTGTTGATGCCCCGACCCGCCGTCCCCAAGGCGTGGCTGCAGGACGGCAAAGGCTGTGGTTTCCGCAAGGGTCAGAAGGGTGGTGATAAAGGCCGTGTTAAGGGTCTAGAGAAGGGTGATGGCAAGGGCAAGGAGGGCTTTATGGTCGGGGGCCTGCGTGTGGGAGTGTGGGATTGTGGTATAATCAGGGCAATCAGAGGCGCAACCTCTGCAAGGATTTCCAGCTAGGGAAATGCGTTCGCGAGAAGTGTCGCTTTGGCCACAGCTGCGGAGTGATTATTGGTAAGGGGCGCTTGTGCTTGGGTGCGCACACGCCTGCAGAGCATAAGAAGCAGCAAGATACTCCGCATTGACAGGAGGGGGACACGCCTGCCTTGGGATTGCTGGATGATGTCGACATGATGTCAGCTCGTCAGAAGTTTTGAGTGATTCGTTTGGCTTGGCATGTGACCCCGAGCCATCAAAATGTCAGGATATAATAGACAAACTGTCTGGCGACACAAATAGTATGGGTTGGGGTGTTGCCCATATGCCTGGAGTGTCGCCTGGTGCAGGTTCAGTTGCGTTGACAGCCGTGCCCGTGGTTCATTCTGCAGAAGGGGATGCGTGTGCCGTGGGTAGTCAAGTTTCAGGTAATGCGGAGATTGCCTCGAAGGATCATGATGTTCTGCCCTTTACATCTTTAGGTGTGGAGATGTGTGATGTTTCGGGGTCGCGTAAATCGCCCGTTAGGTTGGGCCTACATCCCAAGTGCGTGAGTCAGGAAAGTCTACGGTCAAGCCCATTGCTGCAATGCCTGCCTTGCCTGGGGTTTTGTCTTCTGCGGTCGGGCAGGAGCGTTCCGTGGCCAGTGATGCTGTCAACAGTGGCTTGTTATCACCTCCGCGGGATGATGAGCTTTTGTCTCTGTCATCATCAGAGGCGTGCCGGGCGCGTGTGGGCCGCAGGTGATGCCCGCGCCTCTTGCCTTGGGAAAAGTTCTGGCTGTGCCGCCGGTTGACGCGTCATGTTTGCTTGGGAGTCATTCTTCAATAGGGCAGTCAAATGTTGACAGCAGTAGCTTGGAATCATGTCGCGTTGATGATGACGTTTTGTCCGTGTCATCATCGGGGGTAGGCGATGGCGCGCCGGCGCCGCGTATGCTGTCTGCTACGCCTGCCCCGCCTAATCCAGATCTTTTGGTGCCCGCTCCATCACAAATGGTGGCTGGCGCAACGCAGCGACCAGTATAGCGTGTGATGAATGCCTTGATGTCTTGCGTAAGGCGCCTGGGCCTCATCAAGATCCCTTGTGTGGGTTGCCTTCGAGCAATTCTGCTATCTCTTCGGGGTCTTGGGTTCTTGGTAGGTGTGTCTCCGTTCAAGAATCCGTGACCGACGTGACCAATAGCATGCTGCAAGTTGTTCGTTTCCTCAATCGCTTCCTGTTGCAGCATTGGCCAGCCGCCTCGTGGAATAGTTTGCGGATTACTTGCACGCCTCCTATTTTCGCGCGTCGTGATGTTGCCAGCGTGCCGAGGTCTTTGAACCTCACGCTTATGGGCTCGTTCAAGGGCGGCGAGCTTTGGGTAGAGGACCCTGCGGGTTCAGTGCCGCGGTTTGTTCCTGAGGAGGGCCGGTCTGTCATGGGTAGTGTTGTAAATACACGTGAAGCCCCTTACGAGTTCGATGGCCGATCTTTATGGCGTGGCCCCTGTACTTGGAGTGGCGAGAGATGGGATACAACGGCTTACACTCTGCCTGGGGTTGATCCTCTCACCTTAGCGGGTTTAGGCTTCCCTTCCTCCTCTGTTTCTAGCCTGCCCCAATGTTCGCAGCCCCCGCCTCTAGAACTGCCGGCAGCATCGCGCTTTCTCTTGGACATCTGTTCGGGCGCAACGTCACCGTTGTCCTCAGCGGCCATTCCTGCTCTGGCCGTTGACATCTTGCGCAATCCTGATCATGACTTACTTGATTACTTGATGTGGTGTTTTTTGAACGGGTTTTGCGTCTGGCCTTCTCGGGTCGTGTCGCCGCGGGGCACGGGTCTCCGCCGTGCTGTGAGTACAGCTTGTTGAAACTGCGGCCAGGGGGGCCGCGGCCTTGTCGGTCTCCGAATCATTTGGCAAACCGGTAACGCCGCTGAGGCAGACGCTCGTGTTCACCAGAGCCGCGCTATCTTGGAGCGTACGATTGCCATCTTGTCCGCCGTCTACCAGTCTGGGGGGCACTCCAGCCTAGTGCAGCCCCGCAACAGCATGTCTTGGTTAGAGCCTGTGGCCCAGGGCTTCATGTTGGACATTTCTGCTGATCTGATTGTCGTGGCTGCGTGTGCGTTTGGCATGCCATATGACAAGCGCTGGCTGTTTGCGACCAGCTGGCGACCGCTTCAGTCTTTGCAATCTGTGTGCCCCCATGCAGCAGGGTTTCATGAGTCATTCGCAGGGGTTCGGGATGAGTCGGGTGATTTTCTTTCGCGCAAGACAGCTGCTTTCCCTGATGCCCTCGCAAAGCAATACGCTGAGTTGATTGCGCCGCTTTTCCTTGCAGCCGATGGGCCTGCCGTTGAACTCACATTCGAGCAAGCCATGGCCTGCGTCCCTGTGCGCCCGGAGGCATCTTTTCCAAGAGCCTGTCAGGATGGGGATCTATTCCGTTCCTGATTGGGCCACTCTGCCTCCTGGCACCTCCGATGTCTTCAAGACTCTGCGCCGGGATCTCATGCAGGTGTTCGCTTCCATTAGGGCTCCTCTCCGCCTGCGTAGGCAAGTGGCCGATGGCTGCACGGGGCCGTTGTTTTCTCAGGCAGAAGTGTCATCCCTGCGGTCATGTTGGGCAAGTTGGTTCCGGGAACAGGGTTTCACGCAGGACGTTGATTGGTCGATTGCTCCCAGCCAGCCCTATGCCTTAAATGCGCTTGAGTTGCTCGCGCAGGCCTTGCAAGACCGTGATGTTAGCCTGTGGCCGGCTTTGCGTGATGGAGTTCCTACTGGGGTTGAGCATGACATTCCTCCAAGTCATACTTTCATTCCAGTTCCATGTTCAGAGGAGGAGGCGGGCCCTGAAGATTTCAAGATTTGTGCTGGCAACTGGCCAGGAGCTGAGGCAGACCCGTCTCTCCTTGAAGAAATGATCCAGGCTGAGTTAGAGGCTGGCTACCTTGAGCCTGTGGACTCCTTGGATGAAGCCAGACGCCGTTGGCCTCGGGTTGCAGTGGGCAAAGCTAATTTGTCAAGGCTCCCGGGCGCAAACCTAGGCTGCTCATTGACCCAAAGGTTTCGGGCACGAATTCTGCGTGCGTCATTCCTGAGCGCTTCACATTGCCGGGCCTGTCGACCTGTGAGAGCATGTTCAGAAGAAGTCGGAGGGTTCAGCCTGGATATTGCAGCAGCCCATAAGACTGTGCGGGTTCGGGAGTCCGAACGGGGGTTGCTAGGCATTAAGGTTGGGGATAGGTACCACTTTTATAAAGTTGCCCCCTTCAGTGGCACTTTCAGCGCCCATTGGTGGCAGCGGTTAGCTGGGTTTTTCGTCCGATGCTGTCACAAGGTAGTTTGGGTGTCCCATGTTATGATTATGTACTTAGACGACGCCCTTTTTTGGCAAGCAATCGCTGCGCTAGACATGTCGGCGTGCCTCATTTTGTCTTTCTGCCAGACGTTCAATTACCCTGTCAGTTGGCGCAAACTGCAGCTTGGCTCCACCATCGAGTATATTGGCAAATTCATCTCCGCGCAGGAGCCTTCAGATTGCCTGAGACCAAGGTTTCAAAGTTGCTGCAGGCGGTGCAGCAGGTTTTGAAGAGCAACCCATGCTCACGCAAAGACTTGGAAGTGCTGATAGGCCTTCTCCATTGGATTCTTCAGCTTGCCCCATCCTTGCGTCCTTGGTTGTGTACAATGTACCATGATAAGGCTAGGCCGCTTGGCGCTAATTTCTCATTGCCTCAGGCGGCTTGGCAGCAGATAAGGTCGTTTCTCAGAGCAGACTTGCTATTTGTAAGCACTCCGCCCGGCACAAGTATCAGGCCTGGCTCAAAGCTTTTGAGTGTTAGACACGTGCCCATCAACGACATGGTGGATTTGCTGCGCGTGCGCAACACGGGCAAGCGCTTGTGGGCTCGGGTGGCCGACCCATCGACAGGCAAACGGAGATTGTCCAGCACTAGCCTACAGTTTTTGCAATTTTGGCAAACGTGGTGCCTAGGTCCCCAGGTTTTCCGTCCGCTGGCCTGTTCACCGTTTGACACTTCAGTCTCGCTGGCCGCTGATGCCTGTGCCAGTTGTGATCACATTGGCATTGGGGGGTGGGTTGCATTTGCAGGCCAGCCACGCATTTGGTTTTCCGAAGCATTTTGCGTCTCCGATTTCACGGAATTGGGGCTTCCCATGAAGGCCGAGGCCAACCTCGACATTGTCTCGTATGAGACGTTATCGCAAATCGCGCTGATGCTATGTTTTGCATCTGCGTGCGTCGGTGGTCGTCTCCGGATTTGCATTCCATCTTGGAGCGATATTAACTCCGGAACAGAAGCAGTAGCCAATAAGTTGTTCACTACTGTGGTCCCCTTGTGTTATTCTGCTCAACGCCTTGCAACCTTGGCGTGGAGGGCTGCAGTCTCTTTGGATTGCAGCCACATCTCAGGCTGTCACAATGAGAAAGCCGACTGGCTGAGCCGATGGAACGGAGCAGACAGTTTGCCGCCCGAGTGGCGGCCAGAGCATCGCATTCGGCTGCCTTTGTCCATGCTGCGGGAAGGCAAGCGCGACATTCGGCTGTTTCCCTCTGATGCTCGCTTGTTATGGCAGCCGCCTTTGCCAGCCTTCTCCTGAGCTCGGTTCAGGTATTCGTCATTGGTGTGCGGATTTCCATGGGTTTATCCCGGTCTCACGTGTCGCGGGGTTTATGTCTGCCGGCGGTGCGCGGTTGGCTTTGCCTTCCCCCGTCGTGTGTGCCTCTCCCGTTCGCGGCATGTGATGCTGTGTTGGATTGCCATGGAGATTTGCGTTGCGTAAGCTTGAGGCTTGAGGGTGTTTCAGTGCGAATGTAACTGCGGGGCTGCCCGCCTTCGTGGCTCAGTTGAGCCGCGCGCGTGGCAAGTGCTCAGTCTCACTTTTTGGTCTTGGCAGTGTGGGCGAGTCTGACACTTACTTTAGCAGTTTTTATCTGGGCTTGGCATCTGCGCGTCTATGCTTGTAGATGGACATGTTGGTGCTTGTGGCTGTAACATCAAAATGTTCAGAACAAGCTGTGGCATTTTCCGGATATACCCCTATTGGGGTATTGCTGGGAATCGTAGTCTATCATCATGGACCATAAGATTGTTTAACAGGGCCCCTAAGTCTATCCCAAGTTATTTTGTGTTGGGTGACATTTGTTTTTGGTGCAGGGTGGCGGGTTTGGGAGGGTACTAGTGGTAATGCATCTAAACCTTGAACTCTAAACCCCGTGGGGCTTCTCTCTGCGCTACTTCCTAAGATCTTAATTGGAATTGCAGAGTTCCTGACAACTTGGATCAAACAATTAGGGGCCTTTTTTGTGTAGTACAATCTCTTGGGGTATAGGATCTTGACCTTCATTTTCGAAACCAGCCACGTCTGGCTGACTTTTGGAGCATTTCCGGGATCCATGGAACCTGCTTTTGAGAGGCTTCACAATTTGACCGCAACTTCAGCCGTGAAACAAAGGGTTGTTCGGTTAGGGTTCAGGGTATTTTGCGCAAAAGTGCAATTTTCTTGGAAGCTTGGGAAACTGCCAGGAGTCACGCTCCTCAACAGCATGGCCACTTCTGCCACCAACTTTAGTGTGATTACTACTACTCCCTACTACTCCCTACTACTACTACTACTACTATTACTACTACTACTACACTACTCCCTCCTCCTACTACTACTACTACTGCTACTACTACTACTACTACTACAAATACCACAATCACTACCTCTACTACTTATATTTGTATTTTTATTGTCACGTTGAAGACTTCAGAGGAAAGGCTCAGCCTGCATATGTGACCATGCGTAATTCTGGGCATGTGCGGTGCTGGCCAAGGAACTGCGCTATGACCCTGAACGTGAATGCCGTGTGCGCCGTGGGCGTGCCATCGCTGAGTTTGGAATTGCCATGCAATGAGGTAGTTTCCACAAATAGGGGGCCATCATATACACTCCGCAATGCTGACTACAATCTTCATTGTGGGCCCCCCGCATAGGGAACCCTAACTTTCGGAAACCCTTGGCTAGTTATGTCACACCCCTGTCGTTAAACCTAAAAACCCCAGACACTATACAAACTAAGTCTACTGGCCTTCCCCGGCTTATAAAAACAGGTAATGCAGGGGCCTGAATGATTACCAATATCGTGGTGATGGGGTGATGGGTTCCTCGTGAAATTACGAACATAAACCCTAAACCCATGTCCCGTGTGTTGTGTAGAAGCTTTCAGGTCTGAAAGATAGTTGATGTGCAGGATTCAGTTTAGGATTTACGGCTTCGGGCTTCGGGTTTAGGGCTGCTGAGGGGTTCGGGGATGCGCCACGTGCATCCGAAGCCAGTTGACTTCCTTCAGGGAACGTAGCTCCCGAATCCGCCATGCACCTGCAGTTCCCCAATGCGAAGAACCTCAGTGTTGTCGTTGACTCATGGATGGTTGCCTACAACAAGGCTTTCGATGGGCCATTCTCAAGATCAGGATCCGACCAAGTACCCCAAACAAGCGCTGTCCCTCAGAGCATCCCTGCCCCCTTTAACCCCAGGATGACTTGAGAGACTGTTTTCACTGAAGCTGCCATTTCTGTCAAGGTCAATCCCCAACCCTAAAGCCTCTGTATCCGTATATGTCCCTATAGAACCCCTATAACCCCCATATACACAAGCCCTGATGCTCAGGTTACTGGTCTGGTTGCCGTGATGGGAGAGTTGGCAGCCACAGCATCTCTGGCAGCGGCTACATGCACGTGCCCTGGACCCTGAAAGCTGACAGGGTTTAGGGTACCCTTAACAGCGACAATCCGTTCCATGCACCGTCAACCACCCATCCATCCCAAATCCATCTAAAGCACCAGTGTAGACCTGTAGGTATTTTTTCGAGTGCAGCCGGGAGTGTTATATTTATTGGACAGAGGAAGTGATTCCTAATCTGGGTCCGCATCGCAAAGACCAATCGCACGAATAGGGGCTGTCAAACATGTCGAAAGGGGTCCATATTCTAAGGATGATCGTATGTTGGGGTCCATTATCCAGGCCTCTGTTCTTCAAGAAGCCTGAAGGTTTAGGGTTTAGGGTTTAGGGTTTAGGGTTAGATTACACAAGGAATGAGAGTGTTGGAATCATCTTAGCAACAGAGGTCTTTCTGGTCTTAGACTTGGCTAGTCTTAATGGGTCTAGCGAGCAATACTGCGGCCCTTACGCCAGTGGACATCTTGTGCCGCTTCCTTTAGGGGATCCCTTCGATAGCTCGCCTGCTACATCGGGTTGCTGCTCAGGACCTGACATGTAGTTACCATAGCATGCATGTATAGTACGCTGTAGGGCTTTGTGCTCATGATAACATAATTCGGGTTCCTTAGCAGCAACACAGTGTATCCAACTTATGGGCCTGAAATGGATCTGGTTAGGGTTTAGGGTTTGGGGCCATAGATGCATAGCAAGGATATCTCACGGCCTACAAAAAACATGGGGTACGTCTGAAGATCGTTGGTGACTTAGTGGTGCCGTTGTTCGTGTGAGCGTTTTGCTGCACTACGCTTGTGTAATCTCTAATCCCTAGACCCTACCCTAATGAGGCCTGAGGCGGACATTAGACACTTCCATGTTTTGGAGGTTTCACAGCCCGCTCATGCGGGAAATGTTTTTTTTTGAAGTGCTTAAACAGTTTTAATAGGGTTCGGGGCACGACGTGGTGCATGTACATATGGACTGCCAATATGCAGGCTTTTACATGAGCTATTCTCTTGGCCAACAAACACATTCAAACTGCAAGAATCCATGGTTCCTGAGATTGGGACCCTTAGATTTCGTAAAGGCGAATGCTTTTGCTCGGTAAGGCCACGCGGTTTTCAGTCTAGGGTTTAGGGCTGAGGACACGTTTCATCGGCCTTGCTTTTTCTGAGTCATGGGCTCGGTGTTGGAACGAGGGATTGTGGTTCTGGAGTCTAGCAGCAAATTCAAAACCCTGCATTGTTATTTTCTACTCGAGCTCTTGTCCTCAACTCTTTTAGCTTGGGCTGCTCCCGCTACAGTACCGGCCATTTCTTCAAGGGTTTTTCCTCCTTCCACGCGCCCACCCTAAACCCTAATGGTCCCAGGGCCCTGCCGTTGAGAACAGGGTCGGTTTTTGTATGTTGTGGTTGGCTTCTAAAGTGCCGGCTTAGTGAAAAAGCAGACAAGCATACGAGGCTAAATCCACGCTCGGTGCTTGCAAGTTGAGCCTAAACCCTAAACCCCTAAATCCCTAAACCCTAGACCCGGGCCACCTCGAGCGGAACTCCTGCGTTCAATCAAAAGAGCTATAGTCTAAACTCTTTAAAGGGGATTATATAGGGGATTATAGGGTTTAGGGTTGAGGGTTTAGGGTATATAGGGACTATTATAGGGGTTATTAAGGGGGATACTAGGAGTCCAGACTATAGCTCAAATGACCTTCAAAGGGAGTTTCCCAAAATTGGGGGTACCTTTGGGGGTCCCTTTAACAAGGACTCTAGTATATTGGGGTCTATATTGGGGTCCCCTTATATAGGGACCCTAAACACTAAACCCTAAAACCCTTCACAGCAATGAAGCAGCTGAGGGGCGTGCCACCACAGCTGACCACCTCCAAGGTCAGTGTCCTCGGTGCCTCGACACTGCCGTGGGGCTATATTGGGGTTATATTAGGGTAATATTGGGGTTATATTGGGGGTAATATTGGGGTAATGTTAGGGTTATATTGGGATTATATTGGGGTAATATTAGGGTTATATTGGGGCAGAACTATCCCTAAGGGTCCATGTACCCAATAAACGGGTACTTTGGAGTTGGGTAATAGTAATTATAGTGCAGGTTTTGGGCAAGTATATTATTATTGGGTACTTGGACCCTTGGGGTATTGCACGAGCATAAACAATTCTTTGCAACAGTTGTACTAAAGAGCACCTTGAATAGACTTCAAAATCATAATTCAGCATGATCCCTCAATCCCCTATGGGACACTATAGGACAACAGCTTCATGTCAACTTTCCATTTGATTTTCCATGGTTGGTGTTCCATATGTGTATGACCTTATAACCCAAACTTTAAATCTTAAATCCAGCTCCCTAGGCACACATGTTACTTGCGTAGCAAAGGCTTTGAGCAGCAGGGTTCGTTAATTTGCAGTGGTAGTTTCCCTAAATAAGGGGACCTCAATATAGACCCCAAAATGCTATAATCCTTAGTATTGGGACCCCCCATAAGGTACCCCTAATCTAAGGGAAACCCCCTAGTCTGTTTGTTAAACCCTAAACCCTAAACCCTGGGACCCCGATTTGTGGTCTTTCATTCTTGGGGTTTTCAAGGGGCTCCAAACCTTGATGCCCCCAAACAAATTTGGGTTTAGGGTTTAGGGTTTAGGGTTGTAGTTTCCCTATATAAGGGGACCCCAATATAGACCCCAAGAGACCATAATTCTTATTATAGGGACCCCCCAAAATGGTACCCTTAATTTTGGGAAACTCGCACTTCAGGGGGTTGCAGCATGAAAGTAGTCAGCTTTGAATGTAGGAGGCTTTCTGGATCAGATCCCGGTTAGCTGCTGAAGATCAGAATGCTTGGAACGACACTGGCAAGTCTGAGTCTGTGTGCCTGAAATGTGGCAACACGCTTTCAGCAGTCTTCATATGAAGTACAGGCCCCCCACAAAAAGCCCTTTCTCTCCGAGTGCTTCGCCCCAACCGACCCTAGACCCTTAACCCAAATCCCCAGAAAGTTGGACCAAGATCATGCCTGCATCCTAGGAGACCAGACCGTTCGAGGAGACTCACGACGACTGCTCGTGGGTGAGGGTCCCATTGGCGTTGGTGTGCACCTAGGCAGCCGTGTTCAGCATCTGCTTTGAGTCCGGCTGCATGAAACCCCAAACCGCAAACCCTCAAACATGAGGTCTCAGCCGTTTGGGGTCCCAAAACCTTAAATCCTAAACCTTGAACCCTAAATCCTTAATCTGAAGCCCCCAATAATCGTAAACCTTCCTTGGAAAGCGCAACTCCGTGGTTTTTAACATGCGGTGGCTTGCCATGGTCGCTCTAGCACCCATTTAACTTCAAAGCTGGCGTGGACTACTTTTTGCGTATGATGACACGTACTTCAAACCCGCAACAACCCCATAAATAAAGTACCATGACCAGGTTACATGTTGTTGTTCACGCACCTTTCCGTTTTGTCTCCATTGTTATTGGTGATTGAGGAGGCCCCTACGCCCAACACAGAGATCCTTCTCAGACTGGCCCAACAGAGGATCAACTTTGCAAGCATAATCCTCCAAATATTACTCCCCCTCCACTCTATACTACGCTATACTATCTTATACTTGGCAGCTTTACGATGAAGGGGCGGGGTGTTTACAATTCGGGGAGGGGATTGCCATTTAGAGCGCTGGCCGCCACGGCTTGTGCTACTGCCGAGGCAGTGCGGGGTGAACGTCGGCATGGTGGTGGCCAACATTGCCAACATGGGGATTTCCATCAACTCTGCCGTGCGGCTTTGCGGAAAGTTGGGGAGGAAGGGTTTAGGAAAGTAGTTTCCATTTCATTTTCCATTATCCCCATATAACCCCAATATAACCCCAATATAACTTCAATATAACCCCAATATTCTGCCCACAAAGCATTCACGTCACCCTTCCCCTTCGAGCAAGCTTCTTCGCGCAAGCGTCTTCTTTATACTTGTTTTCCAATGCTTGCAAGATCATGTATTCCTGCGTTGGTTACGACAGACATTGTTGCGCTGGTTGTGAGAAATTACTTGGGCTAGCTGGTTATCCTCTGACTTCTCTTGTAGTTGTGTTGCATGAGTTGCATCGCTCGAATTCAAGGCTTTCCTTGCTTCCAGCATTTGTACTTCTTGGGCTGTTGAAGCCGCTGCTACCAGCTGTTTTAACGCTTGAACCATTATAAGAAGGATTTGCAGCTTGATAGGTAACGCTCCGGGCTTCTCTTTTCAGAAGGTTCTTGTTGACTACAGGAATTTGTGTTGCCACTACGCCACAGATCAATGATTATGTGCCAACATCACGTTTCTGGAGTCTGGGGTCTGCATATCGAGGGCTTCTTTGTTTACAGGCCCTCAGTTGGCACAGCGCAGTTCTACTTGGTATCACTAATGTAGACCCAGAATTAAGAAACCCCCTCCCCTTAATAGGGATTATAAGAGGGATCCTCATATTCGGGCCCTTAAAAGCAGGGAGTTTATGAATCATGGGTCTCCACTATTCAAGAAGAAGATGAAGAACCTCTAAGGTTAGAAGTATGGGCCCCTAATATAGGCCCTTAGGCCTTTCAGGGGGATTCTAGGGACACTTAAGGGTACATATAGGGTATATAGTAGGTATATAAGGATCCCAAAATTAAGGGCCCATACTAGGGGCCCATGGTTTCAACCCTAAACCCTAAACCTCGATACAATCTTGCCAGTCATGTCTTGGCCTCGAGGCTGAGAGCCCAGTTAGGTCATAAACGTATAGAAGCAAAGGTACATATATATATATATATGTATATACACATATATATATATATGATAGAG